>JAZGTJ010018212.1:0-11565 GCA_036877575.1 Botia almorhae | reverse complement strand
AGACGCACTGATTCTGTGTCCACTGACAAAAATGCCTGCAAATAAAACTCTGTCTACTTGGACATTGCTGATCAGACCAGAGGAAGAGCCCTTAGTATAACAACACAGAAATCTAGTGTGCGCTCCGATCATGTTTTATCTGTGCAAGTAGTCAGACATTAATATAGAGTCTCTGTTTAATGTCTCCTGAGTAAAAAACATCCTTCAGATCAACTGTACACACACCATCCTTTTCCACTGCACTTTGGACCATGTTGATTCTTAAAGAAGTGTGTTATTAACAAATTGAGACACTCCCTCCAAGCGCCACGCTACAACAGCACAAGAGTCGTCAGTCCCTTGCCACTGATCGCACATAAACATGATAAATATGGCACTACATGTGTACCATCTGTGGGTGGCGCTTCATCGTTTGGGTAAACAAGCATGTCCGTGGGAAGCAATGAACAGCGGCTAAAGCGATCTTCAGCGAGGGCGTCTCGGAGAAATCTGGTGGGCGGCATACATCTAGATGTTTCTACTGCACATTCACGCCCTCACTGCAGCTGAGATACCCGCAGTGGGATGGTGCTGCTGAAGTCTAGGAAGAACGGCCCTTCCTGTTTAGGCAGGAAGGTGGTGGGGATCACATTGTAAATGCCGGCAGGAAAATGTTCTATCTCCATATAGCAGAAACCACAACTGAGGACGAAGAGGGAAAAAATCAGTTACATAATGTACCAAAGAGCCAAATGTGTGGAATATATTTTGAGAGCTCATGTTATAAATACTCTTTTACAACATCTCTTTTAAACATCTTTTCACTCATATGTTCCAGATCACATAATGTTGGCTGTATTTGAAAAGATGGATAATTTTCAATCTAGATTTTGTATAATAGTATAATATAAGTTTTTGTCTGTGTTCGTGGTTATACACTGATATACACTGGCCAGCTGGCTACAGTATGTACTAAGAACGTAGCATACTGCTGTCTAAAATTTTAGTATCCAGTATTTGGTGTGTACTCCACGGTATGGTAGTATTTAATTCTGAA
Source organism: Botia almorhae (assembly GCA_036877575.1). NCBI lineage: Eukaryota > Metazoa > Chordata > Actinopteri > Cypriniformes > Botiidae > Botia > Botia almorhae. The sequence continues at coordinate 10,529 of JAZGTJ010018212.1, read as the reverse complement.
GACAGTCAATGTGTTCCTTCTACAGGAAGTGGAAATCCAGACACATTTTTTGTCTTTAAACCACCAAACACAGATTACGTTACTATGTTATTTTCTGTCATTTCTAGTGTTCTTCATCATGGTAGATGTATTGTTTTACCGGTAGTCGCCGCTGCCTCTCTTCTGAGAACTGGAAGATCCTGAATCACCAACTGTAGAAACAGTCACCACCTCAAAGCCCACACTGTACTGTCTGCAGAGAGAAACCATATTCAGAAACCATATCATATCCAGAGACATCATGCTCCCACACACCACCTCAGAGAGACAGAAGGGATCTCACTGTGGGTTGGTGTTTCTACCAGGATGGAGTGACGACACAGGACGGCCCTGCCCACGTCATTTCTGCTGTCAGAGGAAATTCTACGCCTTGTGAAACCCCGAAGCGTTTACATTTACTATATAAAGTAGTTGTGGCATTTTACTCGCTGTCTGCTTGAATATCTGTCATTGTAACCATTAAAATACATCAATTAATTTTCACACATTATTTAACTAAAGACTAACTTCATGAATGCTGTCCTCTTCCCAGCTGACAATTTTAGGTTGTAAGAACGTTCCACTAAGTTTCAAGTAAAAAAATTTTTAAAAATGTTATTTTGAAATCAAAACGTACAGTTTTTTAGACGTTGTATTAACATTATTGCTTGGTTACATGAACATTATTCGAACATTTATTCTGTAATATTTTTAAAATGTTCCACTAATTACTTAAAATAACATTTTTGGTATATAACATTAAAGAATTTCTACTAACGTTGTAGAATGTTAGCCGATGTTCTGAGAACAGCTGGTTTACCTGCATTTCAGTTACCACTGATAACATTATGACACAAATATTATACATCATATTATACACACAGAACATTTTTACACGCCTTTTCGCTTGGCACGCTGGCTCACATTTATTAACACTTCTGCTGAAGAGCACATTTCTATTATTAACTGATTAAGAATCCATGACTCATTTCTGTTCAGTAAGATTTTGTAGAATAACGGTTTATCTCAGACTGTTGTTATATATTCAATAAAACTGAGATGTTCAGCTCCTGTTTTAAAGTGGTGAAACACTCAAACAGGAATGAAACCAGTAATGAGACAAACGAAACCAAATCTCTGCTGCCCTCTGGAGGTGTGGAGTAAAATAACAACCAATAACAAGCCTGACCTGGAGCCGCGAAGTTCGACGAGCAGAGGGCCGGATTTGTCCATATTGAACTGGTATATGGGGTTGTTTTTGTAAGTATCTTTATAGTTCCCACAACCACCTGCACTGGCCCCCTTCCACTGGCCATTAACCTACACCGAAAAACACAGCAAAGAGAGAGGGGGATATTAGGACATCTGGAAAGCACTGCCAGCAATATTACGGTAATCGTGCTATTAAAGTAAAAGTAATGGTGTGAACTCACTCTTTTGGTGTTGGTGAAGGGTGTGGGGATTTTGGAGAAACTGAACTTGCACACAGAGTAGACCTGGAAAAGGTTTATTCATGACAACATTTAATGTGAATAAAGCTGCAGTCCGTAACTTTTTGGTTAAAAATGAACAAAAATCAGTTACTGAGCAAAAACATAACAGATCAGTGTTCAAAATGGCTTCCATACCGTACCCTGATTCGCAACAAGTTTATAATCATTTATAATTAAGGCTGTCAGGTCCAATTTAGCAGGAAATGTCATTTTAACTAAAATGCAAGAAGATCCAGCTACTATATCATGTGTGTGGGTGCTGAGAATGGTGGGCCTTTTGTAGCTTGCTCCTACAACACAGTTGCTTAGAATGTAAACTTGTCATCCAGGTTAAGAAAATAACTTTGCGCTTTTATTTTGTAATTTCATGTCACACAGAGATGCATTAGCAAAAAAAAACACGTTAAACGTTACGAATTGCAGCTTTTAGAAATCGACACAAATCGGCACAAACGTGACTGCGTGTTTTACCCTCAGCGTGTAGTCGATGGTGTTCTGTTTTTCATACTGAGAGACCACCAGCGTGAAGGTGTGAGTTCCAGGACTGGTGAGTTTAATCTTGGTCAGATAATGAGGGCTGTTGATTCTGATGCCGTCAATATAAGGAGGAGGTTCAGCTGCATACAACAGATAAAAGGTGAATAACGAACTATAAAAGCATCAGATATACACAATTAAACCCTCCGTGCATATAGTATTAAGCCCGGCAGGGAATAACAGCTTAATGTTTCATTTTCACTTTTAAACATTTCCAATCTTAGCAAAAAAAATTGATAATGATAAACATTCAAGATGTACTCGTTAAAATTCTGTTGTCATAAATACTAATAATAAGAGGAAAGTCATATTCATTTATCGGTAAGTCAAAGTGTGACATCACACTCTGTGGGGTTAAACTGGCATTGGTGGGGACTATGCATCACAGGGTTAATATATTCCAGTGTCTTAAATATACAACATCATGTGATATCTTACCTGGATAATAGACTTTCTTTCCATCGGTCTTGTAAACTACTAAGGTAATAAACTCCCGGTTTTGAGCAAAGTCATCCTTCAGAGTAAATGACAAAACAAGATTCAATTGTCATTATTTTAATTGAATCATCTGTGGTTTTTACAAACGAATGCACTCATGTTGAGTGTACCGCACGCTTTTAGCAAAACCTCCGCATTCTGTTCGGTCACCTCACCTTGTCAGTGATGTGTCTGGTGAGCAGCACCCACACTGCAGCGCCCCCTTGAGGACAATTCACCTCCAGTTTATACTGAGGGTTATTAGCCAAGCTGTAGACGTCCTTCACAGGACCCTGCTTGCAATCCCAGCTACTGCAATAGCAAAACACAAGCAACACACATGTTCTTCTTATCTGAGACCATCAGGTATCATAGAAAGCTAATGATGATGTAATAATGATGATGTAATGAGACCAACCTGTGTATACATGACGATTCTTTAAACAGAGCTGGGTTCCAGCTCAGGTAGATGACGTCATAATACTGGCACAGATCTTCCCAGATGATCCAAAACACACCTAAAAGAAAGACACACAGGTGATTCAGACACTTCATACACATGTTGTGGTATTGTTAGTTTGCTGTTGGCTTACCGTTATCAAACTTCTGGGCCGTTTTGGGGTCAAAGTTGAGGTATTTGAGAAGATCTGGTGTCCAGTTCTTCTCATCTCGTTCGCTGTATCGGCCTTTCCACCTGAGGTGACTCCACGGGTTCTTCAGCTGGAGGAAGCGTTTACCCTGAGAGGAGGAAATGATGTCACGTGGGAAAGATCAATTACCAGAACCCCTCAAGCAGAAGACATTTAAAGGGACAGTTCACCCACAAATGAATATTCTCCAGTATGACGTTTTGCTTCTGAAGAATACACTGTACATACAAGTACACTGGTAACCAAACAACAGTAGCCCTCACTGAAGTCCATTGTATGGACACGTAACCAGAGACATTTTTCAAAATGTCTTCTTTCATGTTCCGCAGAAGAAAAAAGTCATACAGGTTTGGGTGAACTACCCCTTTAACTTCAAAGTATTTAATCAGTCCTGAAAGGTTGAGATCTCAGGGTCAACAGGGTCCATCTTTTTCAAAACTATTCCTACACAACGTGAATATTCGGTAAATCTTCAGGTGGATTTTGAAATATCTCCTCAGCTTGTAACATGACAGTGTTGTGCTGAAGATCACCTTGTAATCCCTGATATCCAGGACAGCATACGCATGAGTGGGCACCAAACCCCACCTCTCCCCCTCCTCCTCAGTCATGACCCCTGTTGCCGTGGTGATGAGAACATCTCCTCTGTGAAACCTGCAACAACACGTTACACACACACACACACACACCACACACACACACACCACACACACACACAGACTATTATTAAGTCGAACAGAACAGAGCCACTGAAATGAATCTAAGGCAGCTTGAGACAGGATCTACAGTGACCTATGACCTTACAAAGGTCAGAAATCTGTCCCTGCAGACCTATGACCAATATTCACATGTACTGTGATTACATGCTCACCTTTGGTACAGCATGCGGAAAGTGTCGTCTTTATTAAATGACTGATTGTCTGAGTGCATAGCGATACGTTCTGGAATCCAGCCGGTGAGCGCGTGCAAATCGATATTCTACGAATGAAAACACACGTGAGGGAGGGGTCGAGCGAACACGGTGAACCTATAAATGTAGAACTGCATCTCAAAACAGCAGCAAACACAAACAAACAGATATGAGGTGACACCCACAGAGTTGGAGCCTGGGAAATCGTATCCCCCCATGACCTTCATGTAGGCCTTCTCGATGAGCGACACCCACAGCTCGTTTCGATTACTGGAGTACGAGCAGAGCAGCTCGCCCTTGTGATCCACCGGGAGGAAATCGTCAATGATCACCTGACGGAGAAACACACGCCTGAACTTAACCAAAAAATCTGGAGCACCTGTTTACCTGCAAACTATAATAATGTCAATTGTATTGTGAGGTGGGTGGAGCTTGTAATGTGAGGGGGTGGGGCTTGTAATGTGAGGTGGGTGGAGCTTGTAATGTGAGGAGGTGGAGCTTAACGAGTCTAAATACCTTCCTGGGGACTCCATTGATGTGTAACTTCACCATGTACTTCCCACATGGATTATACTCAGGCTCTCCTTTCCTGTTCTGTGGGTAGATGATGCTACAAACAAACATGTTTGTACATAGCAGTGGTGTTTATTCAATTATACAATATAATTATATAATCATTAATGTAATAATTTGCTATACAGTATAATTAGAACATGAGTGTATTTAGTGGTATTTGCTAAGGCATGTGTCACTGTTACTATTGCTTCTGCCCATAGAGAATGAAGTAATTTGACACTTTTATCCAAAGCGACACACAGAACTTTCAAGCTATACACCTGATCATTATATGTGTTCCCTGGGAATCAAACCCACAACCTTTGCGCTGCTAACACAATGCTCTACCAACTGAGCTACAGGAACAAAGTAATTTTACATTTTTCTAAGCTTTTGAACTGGGCAAAACAAATGTCCCATAGACCTACACTGAAAGAGAATATATCTAGGAACCAGTACATTACAGAACTGAGTATTGGGCAACCAACTGTAACTGCAGTACTGCAGTCCATCTGCAACACGCTGCTTCAGAAATGCATGACAAGTTGGCTTTTGGACACCCGACACATTGTAGTAAACAACACAATCACCTGAGTCAATAATTTTATCCTGTGTGGAATCAAGGAGGTGTCTTATATAATCCATACTTGTCCATACTTATCCATACTTATATAATACATACTCCAGGCTTGACAGTGAAACATGAGTCAAACATACACACACATCTCCGAGCAAACACGCAGGCGCGGCACGCCCGCCGTACCTTGTGATTAACTTTTTGTTGTAGCGTCTCTCATAGGCCGCGCTGATGGCCAATGACGCCACAAAGGAACAGTCTGACACAACCGTCTGCAAACAAAAACAAACAAAAGAACATTTACATAAGAGTTATGTATAATAAGCCAACGACAAACAGAAAACTTCTGTCACGATTGTTCTAAACAATAAGCAAAACTATCACAGGTAAATTAAGATCTTCAGTTCCTAAAGTTAAACAATTTGTTAAGACAAAATGACAGTCATTTCAGGTTTTCCTTAACATATTCTTTTTTCTAACTACACAAAATAAAAGTAAAATTACACATTCTGGCGCAAAACAAAAATAACTAAATAAAAGTTAAGTATGTATTCACTAAAACAGACTGATTTAAACTGATTCACTTTAACAAATCAAACCTAAATCTAACATTTCTGTTACTTTTAGTTTAAATCAAGAAAAAAAAAATCTTCTTAGTTTATATCGCTAGCAAGATAATCACAAACAAACTGTGAAAATCCAGCCTCAGTGTGAAGATGCTTGTCACCTGTTTGATGCTGAAGCTGGACACAGTGTATATCATGGTGGGATTATTGCTGATATCATCGGGTCGAACCCAGCGTGAGAATACAGCTTTCTGCTTCGGCGACAGAGCCAGTTTCCCGCATTTGTCCCTGTGTGTAAACATAACTGTGTCACGCAGGTCTTCTGACTGTGCAACATTTCAAAGAGTGTTATTGGACTACTGTTGCCAATCGGGTTGAGGCAAAATACAGCTGTTGAACTCCGCAAGCATTTAACAGTGAGCTTTTATGAGGCAGCTGCATGTGTATAAACAACACTACTCACGAGAATGGAACCGGAAAAGCAAAACGTTCCCTCAGGTCAACACTCATGAATGGAACATACTCGATTCCATTTATCTTGGAGGTCTTTCTGCAAAACACAACATGGAACGAGGTCGGAATGGATCAGAGCAAGGTCAGGGCAGAGCTTTGTTTTCTGTACTGACATATTTCCAATTAAAACAGACATATTGAATGGACCACCCCTTTATTAAAACGGCCATAGTATCAGAGCAGCTAATTTTGCACTTGTTGATGACATCATGATTGCTGTCAGCCTATCCCAGCATCTCTATCTTCTCTGCTGTGAGTCTACAGGAGCATCTCTGTCACCCCCATTGTGAGTTTACCCGAGAACCCCTATTTCTTCTGCAATGTGTCTACCTCAGCACCCCTATTTCTGCTGCAATGTGTCTACCTCAGCACCCCTATTTCTTCTGCAATGTGTCTACCTCAGCACCCCTATTTCTTCTGCATTGTGTCTACCTCAGCACCCCTATTTCTTTTGCAATGTGTCTACCTCAGCACCCCTATTTCTTCCGCCGTGTACTTACCTCAGCACCTCTATCTCATCCGCTGTGTACCGTTGACCTTGCGGCTCACAGGACTGCACTGCTCGAACCGGCTGAGGTTTGTCATGAAGCGAGAAGTCTGGGCCTAGCGGCAGGAACTGCCTCACCTGAGCTGGGGCTTTGGGTACAGAGGAGACAGACTTGTCCTGGTTCACAGGTTTATTAAGAGAGTCTTTCAGTCCCTCTGCCCTGAATCAGCAGAGGAAGATCAAAACAGAGGATGATGGGTAAATTAATATGGGTATATGAAAAATCTTTTCATATCCATCATACTGATAATGAAACAGCAGAGAAACGCCTGAATAACATCATATGCATATCATACAATACAACACACAATAATTTTTAAACGTTGTATTAACATTACTGTTTGATTATAAGAACATTATTTAAACTTTTAAATTCTGTAACGTTTTTAAAAATTAAATCAACTGAGAATGTTCCCTGTTAGCTGGGTAACCCATATGGCTTTCCCTTAATCATGGAACACAACAGAAGTTACTGTAGACAAAATGTCAGGAACCGAGTCTCAGACCTCTTTCACTTTCAATGCACCGAAAACCCACATCAACGTCCCAAAAACACTTCTGAAACAGTGTGACAGTTGCAAGTGAAACTCTTTCTTGTGGCATTCAACAGAATTACCGCAGCTAAAGATTTTGTGGACCGGAACCCAGTGTATTCCTTTAAGATAGGTTTGCGATAGTCAACACAAATGTACTAAAGAGTGAGCACCTGTCCAGTGCCTGTCGAGCCAGCTGCTTCAGTTTCCCCTGTAGCACTTGATCTGACGTTGTATTGGACTGCGTGGGAGGGAGAAAAAGGTAAAGGATTACTGGGTTATGGCGCCATGTTTGTTTGCCAGAGGAGCCCATATAACATTCAGTCTGAGATATAAAACCAGACCAACCAACCAACCAACCAGCTGAACAATACCACCCACTGCAAATCGGACAACTGTTACGTCAGAACTGTTGCCAGTATCTGAGCTGATGCAGTATAGTTTTTATGCAGTTATATCATTATATAGTTATGTAATTATATAGCCTAATATCTATACTTAGAACGTAAAGCTTTCCTCCGTATGTAAAGACTCACCGTCTGAATACACAGCTCCACAGCTTGACTGTACAGCTCAATCGCCTCGTCAGCGTTTCCATTCTCATCTTCTTCAAAAGCCTGTGTGACCAGGAAGTACGCTCTCTCTAGATCCAGCTGATGCTTGCTCTTCAGAGGGTCACTGCTTTGAGCTTGAACTGATCACAGGAGAGTTAGTCAGTGGGCTGACGGTTCTAACAAACCTTTACAGAATGAACTATATCACCAAATGTACTGTATGTGTGGAAACTCTCTTCTTAATAAAAGTTTTGGCTATTCCAGTGCAAACTAATATGAATGCTATACTAAACTATGACATAAGCGAGCACACTGGGGAGGGACTCACTTATTAAGAAATCACTTATTTTTGGTCTGCCATGTAGGAACTTTATTGGCTAACACAAAGCCTACACATGAATACCTATTATCACCCAGGTCAGTGTCTTAAATAGGTGTCTATATACTGTATTTTTGGCATTGTCACGTATATACAATAATCAACAGAATCTTATGCAGATTATGCAAACTTTTATATGTTTTAGGGCCATTGAAACACACAGGCTCTCTTCACAGGACTGTCAGATTTCACCATACAGCAGAAAAAGGAAAAAAACAATAATATTTAGATATAAAAAAGAAAGTGTAAATAATCTGTTGTCTAACAGCATTTATTCTGTATTACACTGCTTTCAAATGAGATCTGACCTGTTTATGAATTTATAAAGGTTGGGCCTCGGAAAATATGAGCACAACTTCCCTCTCCTTCCTTGTACAACACAGAGGAGGAGGTCGGTGACCAAAGAGAAAAAGAATGCAGACTACATTCAGAAGCACCAGAATTAAAACTGGTTCATCAAGAAGGTGACAATCCAGATAGAGGAAATGAACAGATGACATTTAATAGACAACAGTTTTCTGATGATGTCATTTGTACACATACACTTACCAGCACTGAGTAGAGTCTGTACTCGGTCCAGGTATTCGTTCGCTTTGTCTTGAATGTTTTCTAGTTTGGATCCAGCCATACCTGCATAGATGAGGGCCTGAGCTGCTTCCTAATCACAATCAAAGATATATGTGACACAAGTATGACGTTTTTGACGTAACTTTTGTTTAAGTTGACTGGAAAATGGTTTTCTTATAATGACATCTTTTAATGTCATACACACAAGGACTGACATACATTATGTGCGTTTTTATGAAAGCAAAGCAAGACAAATGAACTCAGATTTCAGTGTTACAGAGAAAAACAACCTACAGCTTACCTTATAGTAAAAAACAGCTTCATTATATTTCCCCTTCTGATCGTGCAATACAGCCGATTTGGCAAACTTAACAGCATCGATTTCCAAAGCTGTACAATCCATGATTGATAGTCAAAGCTGTTAACTACACTTAGTTTACCGGGCAAACAGCTAATACGGTTTGTCTATTCTTCATTATAATCCGCTTCTCCGAAGACTTCCGTTAGACTTACGAAGACTCTTTCAAGTTACGCTTGTTGTGTGAACTTGTGTCTTAAATAAAGCGAGTCTAAACCGATATAAATCGATTACAGCAAGCCTACAAACTTAGTTACTCTGAATAAATCGGGAACCCACAACGCTACAACTTGTGTTGATGACATCAAAACAACCCCGCAAGCCCGCTGTACTTCCGGATCTGGTGGGCGTGTCGTGTTTACGTCACTGAGCGTCATCCAGTCAGAGCTGCTGTCGTATAGCCAAACGCGACGTGGGAAAATCCGCTGCTTTTGCCAATAAATGTATAAAATGCGTTGAAAGCCTTCTCGAAATGCAGAAAACTTCCCCTGAGCGTAAATTACACACTAAATGGTAGTCAAAGCGGAAATTAGGGCATTGGAAAGTCAAATTGTGGGATCATGTGACATAGCCACACAACAGCTACGGGGTGAATTCAGGTAAACAGGCACAATTTTGATAATTATCGCAATATAAAAATGTTTGTCGGTTTCCCGGATTCTACCCACCTGCTTGTTTTCTCTGACCGGAAATATTACATTCGTGCTGCTACATTTGTTTATGAAATAAACAAACATTATAAAATCAGGATGAATCCCATCTTCTGTATTTTAGGCTATTATGGCCTGTTATACACACACAACATTTTGGCAATTATAAAGTAATGGTTTTTTCAGGGCCAAAAATTCAAATGGCCTTTAAAATGTGTGTCTGGATTTCAAATCAACGACAAATAATGACAAATCAAAAAATGTCTGGACATTTATTGTCTTCTGACTGTACAAAGTCTTGTCTTATACATCCATGTGAAACCTTCCTGTGCAAGGTTGTTACAATATTTAGGTTGTTTCAGTGTATAAAATAAACACAGCACAGAACTACATCAGTGAAATAAGAAATCCCACATAGACAGACGGCCCGTTTCACATAGCATCAAACGTTCTTATGAAAATAGTTTGCGATTTATGCTTTAAATCATGTCTTTATTTTTGTCTTGTACCTTTATTTTGTAGTCATGTCTCTGTTTATTGTTTTCTTGTTGATTGATTCCAGCCGTTTGTACCCTATATATGTTGACCTTGTCTCTTGTCATACATGTTACATGCATGTTGCATTTTGTTCACGTCATGTCAAGT
>JAZGTJ010018211.1:0-11566 GCA_036877575.1 Botia almorhae | reverse complement strand
GTTCAGGTGTGGATCTGAGCATGATTGCTGAGTTCATATATGCCTAAACGAACCGAACCAAGGGGGAAAACGCACCAGGTTCCGAAACAAACGCTCAGGTGTAAACACACCCTCAGTTTCTGTTTGGAAAGCCAGGTTGAATTTCATTTGACATAGAAACGATACTCCTCACCTTTACGGTAACTTTTTAATGTCCAACATCTTTTCAGTCCTCAGCCACACAGTCTTCTACCTGCTTCAGCTTGATTTTTGCACTAATGAAACTCGACAGTTTCTGTCCTGAATGACAGAAAATCATTTGATTGACAGTTCAATATCCGTTCCTATTCATCTGGAAATGAAAGCTAGCACAGAGGGCTGAGGGGTTAACGCTGGTCTCAGAGTTGATAAATAGCACAAATGTACAGACATATCAATTCCTGACATGTAAAATGTGATGCCAAGGCCACAGGTTCGATTTCCAGTTTCTAAACAGAAACTGAAAAATAAAACAGAAATTGAAAAATAAATGAATAAATCCTACCCCAAATATGAACAACTGTGAATTGATGTGTATTGATGAAATGAGAAACTGCAGTAAACAACATTTAGTTATGCAATGATAAATTCCCATCCAATAATTTTAGGTTGTTGGAATTTTTCTATAATGTGTCCATTAAGTAACAAAAACATTAATAAGGTTCTTCTGAAATGAGGCACAAATAATAAAACAATTCCAAACAGTAAAACAGTAAAATCAAACAGCATGTTATCAAAATGAAAGAAAGACCAAACTGTTGTATCTCAGATGAGTTAAGCCATGGTTACAGTCTAAAATGAGCCAGAAAGTACAATAAACCCAGAACCCTGAGAAGTCTATTAAATGTGTGGTAAAAACTAGAGGAGACTGGACACCGTCAGAGTGAATGAGTGATTGAAGGCTAACCAAGCAGCAAAATTGACCCTTCAAATGCCTGAAACCATCTCCACTTCAGCACAAATTCAGTGTTATCACTACTCAAGGATATGTGCAATGCCAGTAAGACATTTCCTTCAACTAGACTAGAACCTCGATCAGTAACAGAGCTGATGAGTTTGTCACATCACTGTGTGGTGCCACTGGCTCACGATAAGACCAAAAGAGAAACACGTTTTACTCAGCTTTGTACCTTGGACCCTGTGTTATATGATAGGCTTAAGTCTATCCAAAGCCTTTCTGTTGCAGATGAACAGCAAGTAGCTAATTAGCTAGCCAATGTTCTCCTTGCACTTAATTGTTCCTCTGCAGCCTGCCTTAGCACTGATGTTTCTCTGTGTGCTGGAACCCCTCCCACAATCCAAGGTTTTTTTCTATGCCCCCTAAATGGCTGTGGAGACCGAGCCAAACTTCTGTATTAATGTGTCTAACTCCACTCTGTTTTAATTCCACTTCTAATTGGTTTGCAGCTTAGCCTCCTCATAATATTGATCTCTGCTGCAGTGCACTACTGAGATGGGACACAGAGTTTTGCCTGTATGGGTCTTTGTGTGGTTTAAGCAGATCTAATTAGAAACCTTGGTTGCTCTTGTCCAGTTTGTCCCCACTAGTGTTGCTTCCCCTCTCTGGTCCTGCAATGCTTCTTTTTGTATGTATTACAAACTACAGGATCATTGTTTAGGCTCTCTTTGTTGTCTTTTATACTCTGCATTGTGTTGTTGTTTACACCAATTATTTACTTTCTCGGCCTTTAAACCCCAGACCCTAAGCGCCTCAAATTGCATCGGGGACCGGTCTTCACAGGGTTGCCATGGTGACTGAGTCATCCGTTGCTCCGCTCTGGCTTTGAGCTTCAGCTGCTAACCTCTGCCTGCATGTATCCTGTTCTGTTTTTTTTTCTCCCTCTTGCTCTCAGACTCTCTCTCCATCCTTTAGGTTGATTATGTTGGACTCTTCAGAAAACAGAGAGAGAAGCTGACACGCTGCTGACATTCCACTTTTAATGACTACATTTTTGCCCTGAATGGAGCTTTGTCAGGTCAAACAAACAACCACATATTCCTTTCTTAAACTTGATGGTGAAATAGAGGGTGGGCATGCTATGTGCAAATAGATGGCCGTACTATAATATTCATAGTTCATATGTTACTCCTGGTTGTGGAAAATTACTTAAATGTGTAAAAGTAATTTGTCATTCTTTTCTGTGCAAACAAGCCTATTTTCAATGCAAAAGAGATTCCTTTATGTATTCAGCAGTAATTCATCACATGATAAAGAAAAGTGTTACAACCAAGCCAGATACACAGCGTAGCTGAGGGCATTTTCAGCATTTTAAGAGCCAGTTCAGGTGCCTGGATCACACTGATGGACGAAGGCTGCACAGTCCCAGTAAAGCATGCCAGTACACGGTGCTCTGCTGCATCCACAGCACTTAAGATGGGAAATTGCTTCCTGCAATATTGAGTTTAGCACAGATATTTGTGCTTGTTTGTTGCGTTACCTGATTTGGATAGTTCCAATAGTAAACTAGCTGCTAAAACAGACGGCAGACAGCACATTCAAAATAAATAATGCTACAAAACTACCAATTCCCTCTTCTGTATGTTCAAAAATGAAGAGTAATGCTTTCTTGAACGATTGATTATGCGATCTTGAAGATTCTTCTGAGACTTTATCTATCATATGTAAATAATCCACAACACTGCACTGACATCACATCAGCTGGTGTCCATCTTCATCACTATTTAAAGATGTTTTCTTTCTCTGCGGCTGTTTTGACATGAAACATATTCTCACTCTATTTACAGAGTTGAGGCTTACAGTTAAGGGATCACTTAGTAGGCTACTTCTTGTATGTTGACTGTGACTGAATTAAAAAAAACATGTGTGATTCAGATGCACAATACACAATGCTGCACATATAACATTGCATTTGTATCTCTGACATGTGATATTGCAATTGTCTATGACACCCACTTGAGGGCTGGACAGCTTGAGACATTTGGGCAGAATCACTGCGTATGGGGATTCTTCTCTGTTGATTAATGCATTGGCCATCACTGACAAGGCCTGCAGGGTACTATAGGCAGATGATAACAGAGGACACAGAGTTTTAAAAGCACAGTTGGGCAGTTCGAATTTCTCTATCTCTTTTCTTCAATTCTGATTGGAGCATTCTCTGTTTCTAAAAAAAAGGTTATAATCCAATGACCAGACAGTAATATCAAGACTTTGATCGTCACACCAATATGTTAGCAAAATGTATTTGATTATTACTTAAGTCTTTAATACTGTCCTCTGAGACTGTTTGACTGTCTGTCTGCTTCCTCAAAACCCTCTATCCATCCTTTTAAAAGCTCAGGTATTCCAACTGTTTTATCTTTTAACTGATTTTTTTGTTTACTTTTAGGAAAGGATTTTCCAAGACAATATTTAAGGTTTGTCTTGACATAGTTGTTGTAGATTTTTGCTAAGGGACAAATCAACATTTTTGCTGTTGCTTTTTTTGGAAGGGGGTTTTCTTTTTGAACTGTTGTATCTTTGTTTAAAAGAATGGTGCTGGCCAATCAGTATGGAGGAAAGCTACGACAGATCAGGAAGGGCAGCTGGAGACCTCTGTAGGAATTACTAAATCCCTGGTACATTGGCAGGGCACAAGGAGGATGAGGCTTGGCATATCCGGGTCAACATTAGAGAGAGAAACAGGAGGATAATATTTAACTCCTGTAATTTGTATCTGATTCAAGGTCAAGTAAAGACAGTATATCAAAGAGATCTTAACATTTGACTCAATGTTCCCACTAAATAAACAGCAACCTGCTCAATTCATTAAAGCAATATAAAGAATACAGAGCAGCTTGTTTCTGCTGCCCTGTCTTCATCTGATTTGATCTCACAATTATATAAAATAGCATTCTCGTACATTTACAAGACATATGTAAATGTACATATCTATTTATAGTATTATCTGTTGTAATAATTATATATGTATATATATATAGACTGCCATTAATAAATAAATATATCTGCTTATAGGCATATGGTCAAATATAGTAGAATAAATGGTCAAATATAGTAGATAAAGTAAAAATTTATGTTAAGTGCATATTTCACTTTTAGGTGCTGTCACTGGCTATCATATCTTAACAGTTTTCTTTTTTTACCAACACTAATGAAGTAATTAAGTAATTAATTTAGTAACATAAGCGTAACATCATACTGCTGGACATGCACTAGTTGAAATGTTATGTCAACTACCTATATGTATTACTACAAAAGAAACAGGAAATGCTTTGTCAGGTCGGTTTGACATATCCTAAAATCATCTTTGCAACCACTGCTTGACATTTCCTCTTCCATCTCTCCTTTAGGTCTTAATATCTATTAACAACCTGGAAAAGTCTGAGTGTTTAAGCAAGTGGGTCAAAATGAGGCACCGCCACACACTGATTACTGACCCTATTTATCAGCTCAGGCATTTCTATTTGTAGTTTTTGAGCTTTGACATTGCGCACCAGTTCATGCATTATCACAGAGCTCTGTGTTAAATCCCTCACAACCGAGACCGAGAAAATAAACCAGGAAAGAAAATTTAATTGAGTTTACTTTCCATCCCGCCTCTGAGTCCTTTTTCTCCCCATCCATGTTAAATAACATCAAACCACTTCAAAAGCATTAAAGCACAAAAGCCAGTTCAAATCAAAGCCAATGAAATGATTAATACACTCTGCCATCTATAAAACGATATACTTCCAAACATCAAAAGAATATTCCTTCTTTTTCTGCTTTTACGGGGCCCTTGTTCCTCTAGCTTGTGGTCTAGCAAGGTAAACACATCACCCATAATAACCTCCATGGAGAGAGTAGCCTGCCCTCATAAGGCCAAAGCTGATTTCATCAGCGCTACATCAAAATTGAAATGCCAATTCCAATTTCACCACGGTAATTATAACTGACCCGTTTCAGCAAACTGAATTTAAAACTGCAAATGTATTAAAAAACGTGTGGAACTTAAAAGGCAATGATAGAAACACAGTGATCTTAACTCAGCCAAATGACAATCATTATGGGAAAGATAATAATTGTCATATAAATCTTTAGTATAATAACAGAGTTTTCCTTCTGCAATTATGTATTACTAATTTGTCGATTCCAGAAACCTGTCTCCATCCCTGCTACTGGTGTCACGCTCCAAGCATATGTGTGTGTGTGGGTGTGTGAGGTCAGGCTAAATGCTGCTCTGTGTCTCACTGGATTGGGGTTATGATGGATTACAATAAAACATTAACATGACAGTGAGGGAAGAACAAGAGGGTGAAAAGAACCAAGTCGTGTCTCTGTTAACAAGAGGGCCAGACGTTTACTGCTTTCATTTGGGATACAATGTTGCAGTCACTGGAATATAAAACATTTTTTACGGTTACTCGTGTTCAGCTTCACTCTTCAAAGTTGCTTTGTATTGTGCTGACACTTGCATTACTGTTGTTACTATGGCAACAGATGTAGATATGTCGGATATCGACCACCTAGTTTAAACAAACTGATCTGATTTCAGTAGTTATAAAATGACAATGGAGACAAACCAATTCAGATTTACAAACAAACTGGAATTGGGTGCAGTGTGAACAAAGACTTACAGTGCCTAAAGTCAAATCAATATGCAATGTCGCTTTGTTTTGAAGGTTGAAGTGCTTGATCATAAACATTCCCCAGTTACTGTAAACAAACACCTAGAGCAAGACTAAATAAAGATGCCCATCACTTTATCCTCAGACACACACACACACACTTGTAGTAAACAGATTTTCAAAGCAACCACAATTACTGATGCTCCATAGCTCATCATTTACAGCATGCACTTGAAGCTCAGCACTTACACTTACTAACATCTCTGTTTGCTCAGTTAGATCTAGCTACAAGAGCACTTTGAGGTCAACCAGCCTCTAATGGACGTGGACCATGGTGGCATCCGTCAGCCACAGAGATGTGTGAAAGGGGCATGGAAAGCTAAAGGGACGGATGGATACCAAGATATTTACAGACTCTATTTACCTGTGCTGGTCACACTTCAGTAGTAAGTTTTTAATAGTATAGACTACATTTATCCATGCTTCATGTATCAATAGAGTGTGTTTTAATTGAAGAAATGATTAATGAATGGCTAAGGGCGATGTTTTCCATACACTATGCCTGCGATGTTGCAATTATTATAGCTAATGAACACATATAATAATAATGTTGTTTGTTTATGTAGCCTCTTTACCTTGCTTAAGGTATTTTGCAACATGATATTTCAACAGGGGGTCAATGGGGTACTGCAGGAGGTCAACCAATTATTGGTTTTATCTGCAACAAGTTAAAAAATGCATTAAATGAAAATTAATAAAATTATGTTATCTGAACCTAATGTTCGGTTAATTGTTTAACTGGCTCTCCCACATTAAAATATATGAATTTAAAATGTAATGTAAATTTATGACTCTGTACATCAATAGTGAAGTATTAATTACTTTGCAATGTAAGCATCATAACACACAAGCACATCAATAAGTCAACAAACACAATATACAATATTGTATATGCAGCACAGATATGGCACAGCAATGTGCCATAACATTTGCACAGTACAGAATGATATAAAACATATAAATTATGACATATAAATGTAAATTACAGGTGTGTGGGTGGAGACTACTAATATGTGATATAATAACTAGTATTACAATTAATGTTCAGAACTATTAATATGTTCATATTGTCTGTTGTAATTTGCAGCCTGTGTTAAGAACAGGGGTGTGAATATTTCCACTGACAGTGATTTGATTTGGTTTCAGTTCAATATTTTATGGTCCATAATGAAAACTAAACTGTGGTTATAATTTGATCTGGTTTGATTTGGTAGTGATTAGTCAGTTATTTATTCATTAGGACTGGTGAATTTCTTACTAAAAATAGAGAAAGAAATTCAAAAGAACTCAATTTTAGAAGCACAATTATGATCATTATATCAGATTGTATTGAACCATTGTCGGAGTGGTGCATTGTGATGCATTTTAATGCTCCTAGTTAACAAAGTTTTCGCCATGGGTGTAAGCGCATCCAGCAGAGCTGTCCTTGAAGCTGGCTTGGGTTTACACATGCACGCCTAGAAAATATTTCATTAAACTGAACCATGGGGGCAGGGCTGCTTGTGCACTGCTGCTAATGCACTGAGCTCCGATGCCCAGGGTGATACAGCTAGTCAATGTAATTCATAGTCACAGAGGAGTCTGAGAAAAGGAGGGGCTGTTTGCTGCCTGGTGCCTGCCAGCTTGCCTGCTTTGATCTCCTCCAAAGCCAACTCTGCTTTCTCAGAGCGTCTCTGATTTACTGGACCAGCCTATTCCCATGTCACATAGAGTCACTCCCTTCAGAAGCAGAGCATGGGGTACCTGCTGTGCACTGCTTGTGGTAAAACGCACACAGAAGCCATTACACCACAGATTCCTTGTGGTGAAATTCGAAGTCCACTCTCGGTTGTTTTTTGTTCCGTTTAAATGCGTGTTCTAGTTCAATTTGATGTTTACATGAGCTCTGGGCTATTTATTAAAACCAAGCCACATCAAAGCCTAATCAAATTTGTGTTTTTGTTGTCTTCCAAAATAGCTATAACAATGCATTATGCAGGCATATTTAATGTGGTGTTTGTTACCCATCATGACCAGGTTTGGTCACCTTCTTTGCACTTTGCATTTTTAATGAACAAATACCTGGTCAAAAAAATGCAGGTGTAATTAGGGTTGCACTTTCAATTCAGCTAAAAAAAGTCATCAAATCATTTTGATTTGGATGTGACCAAAATCAGTCACGTCTGAATAGGACCATTTTCACCAGTTTCTGGTGATGCTAATGAAGCCATGCATGCAAACCACAGCATATGTGAGTCTTTTCAACAGGACAATTAGCAAGTCATAGTGCTATAAAGGCATTGCCTCCTGTCATGTGACTATTTGCCTGCATTTTACTGTTCAACGTGGCAAAAAATACTGCATCCTTCTTAAACTTTATTTACTGCTGTTGACCACTGTTACTTTACAGAAATTAATGGTTTACACACTCTTTGTTGCGATTGATTGATTTAGTTTTATTTTTGCACTTCCAATGACTTTCTCATCCAAATTCTTTGGAGGAGACGCCACCTGTCTTGTGTCCTTGGAGAAAACATAATTACTCCAGGGTTTATCTTGGTTTTTACTCCCCCCTGCAGTTCTTGGTGTGACGAAATCTCAGTGCAAAATTGTCTTTGGACCGAGTAGGACTATTGAAGATTTGTTCTGAGTTATGAAGATTTGTTCTGAGTTATACTGTACAGGGAGGTCATGGATGTAGACTTTTGACCTAGATATGCAGGTAACTGCTGCTCCCTCTAAAGACATCACTTAACCTGCTCTGACCTCTTTTGAAAACAGAAATGAAAAATAAAGTGGCCGCTCTCCTACAGTGGATATGTGACATACAGACTATTTCAGGTTGGATAAGATGTCAGCTTTAATGTATATTTTACACCCCCTGTGTTTTCTGAAATACAACAGTAGACAATAATAATATAGTAGACAAAATTGCTGAATTACATGTAGGGGTTTGTTATATAACGCTTTACAGTACAGTCTGTCTGTACCTGTTTGAGGTGTGCTAAAACATGGCACCTACCCTCGCCCTTTCAAAAAGACAAGAGAACAAGCAAGGAAAAGAAGTCTGGTCAGATCCAGTCAGTTAAAAGCGTGTTACAGTTAAACAGTGCTTGAGTATTTGTGAGTAAAGGAAAGATAAAAGCTGTAAATGTGAGTTACAATGACGAAACTGACTACTGTGAAAAGAAAATCTATTTGAAGCACCTATGTAGAGAAACAATGACAACAAAAAGTTTGATTTTTTCTGAATTATCTCCAGACAAAGTCAGAAATTTGAAGGACACGCGTTCCCTGCAATCATGTGGAGTGTGTCACTGTGAGGAAAAATGTTTGTGATTGTAAGATCATCATAACTGAGTGCTTATCATTATTGTTCCCGTTAGATCACTCGAAATCACAGACTGTGATTTACTGGTGTTCATTGCTGAACGACCACCGAGTGTACACTGTCCCACTGTGACTCAGCATCTGCCCCAATCAAACAGCAATCAAACACACAGACACGCACGCTCTGAACGCCCCTCTCAAACTCTCACTCAACTCCGCCTGAGAGAAAAGTCCAAGAGCACAAACTAGAAGAAAGTGGCCCTCAGGGCACTCACTTGAAAAGTCTGCCGGGGAAGAAAGCAGGCACAAATAGAACAAAGTAAAGAGAAAATACGATAACATCCCAAAACAAACTTTCTATCTGCTGCTTCTGCTTTGCTATCTGTAGTAGGAAAACTGCTTTGAGTGGTAGACAGGCTCCATGAATCTTGTTTTCTCAATTTGGAATGACCAAAGGACCTGCAAACTTTTCCCTTTCTTCTAGTGCACACACCTTATCTTTCTTATTTGCGTTCTTGACAGGTTGAATTAGTTTTTGTGCACAACCTTCTTGAAGGTGAGGTCCCATTAGTTTCATCATTTGCTATTCATATAGGGCCCAAGCTTCAATCAGTCTGCAGATAAACAGAGCTGTAGAAACCCATATCAGGATTGACAGGTCTTGGCCCCGATATGAGGTCATGCTGGTTTCCAGGTTATTGTGTTTTCAGAGCACACTGCTCTGGGTGTCTGTTACTAATGGAGCCACCTTTTCATATGACCTCAGCCTTATACTAGCACTGTAGCTGACGGTAATAAACATAGGCTTGGTTATAATATACATCAATCTCACTGCTGCTACATTCAAAGCATACTTCCCTGCAAATGAGATGGAGTGTGGTTCTCATCTTTTTTGGTCCAGAACCAATTTTTTAGGTTCTAAATTATTGCAACCTCACACTCACACACCTTGGTCTTAATGAAGAAAAAGATGGTGGAATGCTTCACACAAATAAGTACCAGCAGTTTTAGGGCACTCAGTCAGTGACAATGTTGCAAACTCATTTCTAAAGCATCTGGATTGGTACGCTGACATCTGGATTGGTTATCTTTACATCTGAGTCACTTTATATAAATATATTGTGCCTTAGAAAAGACAGAGTTCATAGGAATGTCCCACAACTAATTTACATCTCTGGCAGCTGGGTCGCAATCCCAGGGTTAAGTGTTAATCATCAGCCCCAAACGACCAAATTGGCAGACAACTTTCTATTCTGATATCACTCAGAGGAAAGAGTAAGAATGGCTTCTATTGAACTCAATTTATCTTTCATTTTTAATGGTAGCTTCAACAACTTGACAACTGCCACATAAGGGGAAAAAGTGAAAACTATCCCCAGCATTGTCCATTAAGCAGCCTGGCAGCTGAAGGATCTGAAGCAGGGGTAAATTGTGAAAAATCACAACCCTGACAGGTTGTTGAAACGGAAGGTTTTGTTGGTGGTTCTGGATAAATATGGTGACATTTTATTTCCACTTTCAGAGCTTCAGAGTTCTGAAGTCTTAGTGTCAGAGTGTAATAAAAAATAGTCATCACATGACGTTAAATTTAGTACAGAGACCATAGTCAGCCTGGAGGCAACAACAAAACAGCTAAACAAAACATTAGCGAAGCAAGCAGAGGTTTGCTTTAAACAACACAGAAAAAAATGAAAAACTTAACTGAAACATGGTGACAAAGGGCACTGAAAGTTAAATAATAATAATAATGCCACTTGACTGAGTGTTTGTGGCAGACCAATATATACTGAAATATATAAAAAATATATACTGAAGATCTATTGGTAAATAATAGTTCAGGGAAATGTTGTGTCATCCTCAAACGCTACGCCCACAGACCCCCAACAGCCTGATGCATTGCTCACAAAACTAGAAAATTATGTATTTACAACATCTACTAAGCACTAATCCACCTATAAATGACAACAAAAAAACAACAAAACATAAACTTATTTCTTTACACTTTAGTTTAGCTACAGCCAAAGAGTCTAGTTTCATGAGACAAAGAAAACTGCAACAAATGCAATGCAATCTACAAATCTACTAACTCGCATGCTGAGTCTAAAACTGCACCTTCATAGAGCTGCCACTAATTTGAAGTATTAATGACCATGGTGTTCTCTTTGGTCTATGAGGCACCATGTGCTCAGAGAAACTACTATCCACAGGTTGGTCTGTTCACCTGCCTAAAAAAAACAAATAGAATAACAGAGAAGGTTCAACTTCCAGAACAAAAACAAAGAACACTATTTTCAGCAATTCTGTTTCTCATGGCTGTTGCATAAACCAAAATGGAGGAATCTTCAATGAAATCAATATTGCAGACCATAGAGCTGGCGTATGTTACCAGTAAAGCTGCACAACGATGTCTTGAGGTTCCAGTGAATAATTTATCAGCCAACAACCGTTAGCCTGCCATTATCTATTTAAATCCTAGTGCAAACTCATCCCAAAACCTGCATGTGGTGCTGTCATGGCCTGGTTAGAAGAGAGGAAAACAAGCCAGAGAAAAGACAGGAAATTAAATGCAGATTGAGATTGCAAAAGGAGCACCTTGGATCTGGTCTTTTCTATC
>JAZGTJ010018210.1:0-11566 GCA_036877575.1 Botia almorhae | reverse complement strand
GTAACCCTATATTGTTTTCCGCTAAACATTACATTTAGTTTGGATATAGACACATTATGGACATCAACTGAGTACTCGTGTTTGTTTTAACATGGCAAAATGATGCAGAGCTGAACCATTTGGTAAGCTGTCACTCGTAACACCAGTCACTGAATAACAGGCATCACAAACTCACTTGGTGATGCTGGAATCGCTGTTGTCATGGAGCTTCATCCTCCAGCTGTCCAGACTCTCAGAATTGATCAGAGCGATGCTTCTGCTGCTGTTCATAAGGCGGAAATCCTCAGGACAACAAGCACCCTGTTCTCACACACACACAATATGAAAACATAAGACTGTGTTTGTCGAGTTCTAGAACACGTCCTAATTCCTAAGTTTACTGAACACTGCCTAAACAAGAAATGAAACATACACAACATCAGTTTAGTCACGTGTTCTCATTACAGTTAGGTAGCAGCGGCCTCATGTGGTCAGATGTGGTACTGTGCTGCTAGCAGGCAAGATCTTAGACTGAGGCAAATAATTACATGTTAGATATTCATCATCTGTAACTCAATAATGTGAGCAGGGATTGACGGCAGGCTTTGGTAATTTGCTTAAGCAAAACACTTATTTGCATAAACAAGTCTAAACACTGTAATATCAGCTGTGTTTTACAGCTCTGGCAAAATTTGTGAAAATTGTGAGATTACCTCTTTGTTAGACAACAGCAGGAAGTTGTGATCACCTCCACTGTGGATTTTACTGATGATGAAGCACTCCGCTTCTGAAGACAGAGAGATATTCGGTTTATTCGGCAGTCACACAATAACAAAACCTTGCATGTAAGCCATGTGTTATTTATTTGTGTTGTTTATTTGTCACTCTGAAGCAATAAAGTTTTATTGAATATTCTCATCCATTAACAGGCTGACAAGCACATACTCGTGTGTGAATTTGCAATGCACAGGGGTTGGATGTTGCAGACAGGAAGTGGGCTCTTGGAGTTTCCTCTTAGGCCTGCGCCCAGCTGGCCATAAGCGTTGCAGCCAAAAGCATACAGCAGACCAGTGGAGGGCACGAAGGCCAGGGTGTGATGCCTGTGACAAACACACACGCACACACGCACACAGACATGATGTCATACTTCCCTCATGAAGTCTCGTGTTTATCTGATGACTGACCGAGCAAAACCAGATATCTTCCTCTGAGGCCAACTTAGACTTCTAAATAAGCTTCTAAAGCCTGGCCATTGGACAATGACTATAGCCCCGCCCTCACACTGAGATAGCAGTTATCAAGAGAAGAGATGTTGTTTCGTGTGGAAAGACGAGGTTAATGCTTTTCATTAAAGATTCATTTGAAATATTTTAACATTTTTTAAAATTTTAAATAATAGTGATGGATTATTATGGACTGTATGGTGACTTTAAATAAGCTGCACCATTATTCTTTAATCAGAAATGTTTGTCTTATCTTACCTTCCGCAGGCGATCTGAGACACCTCAGTGCCCATGAGCTCCATTACTCTGCGTGGAAGAGGCTCGTTGTTTGTGGAGTCGTGGCCCAGCTGTCCTCTTGAACCGTTTCCAAATGTGAACAGACCTCCTTCCTGCAGAGAACAGAACACATGCGGTAGCAAAGCTTCAACTCGGCCTTCAAAACCAAATATATGGAAAAAATATGGAAAAATACTTAATCGCTCAGAGCAACATAGTCAAGTGTTTATACAGGAAGAACAGGGTTGCAAGAGTGTTTTATCAGACTGTACACTTTTATACTGTACTTGCTGTATAGTATGTACAGTACCTTAGTTAATGCAGCGGTGTGTTCCTCTCCGCAGCTGATGTACACGACTTTCTGTGAGCGCAGGAACTTAATGTGGCAGGGAACAGCACGATCTATGACATCACACACAAGAACACAAAGCAACACTACATCACAACCGTGTGCTCGGTGTCATTTAAGCATGCTACATGCAATAATAGGTCAAATATCACTAGTTGTCACCTGCAGAGTTTAGCTTCAACCCTAATAAAACACATCTGAACCGGTTAATCAAGGAACTAGAAACTCCCAGTCATGTGTGTGGAGGCAAGTTAAAGCTAAACTCTGCAGGACACTGGCCCTCCAGGACTGAGTTTGGACACACTGTTAAATACAGCTGACATGAACATGCATTTAAGTGTGGGATTCGAACCAACAATCTTGTGGTTACCAGCCCATACCCAAATGTGTTTGTTTTACCCAGCTCATCATTGAGGCCGAGCTGCCCGGCGCTGTTCTTTCCCCAGCCGAACACAGCTCCAGAGAGTGAGAGGGCGAAGCTGTGGTCTCCTCCAGCACTGATCTGAGACAGTGGAATCCCACCCAGAGATTTGAGAGGTTGGGGGGACAGAGCGCCTGGCTCTCCCTTCCCCAAACCCAGCTGCCCGCTGGAGTTCTCACCCCATACGAACAGCTGACCATCTGAGGAGAGAAAAACCGTCGGCTCAGTGCAACAACAGAGATCAAGTTCAACAGATAATAATGATATAAATATAATGAACCGATTATAATCCTATAGACAACTATATTAACTATATATTACAGTATTGCTAATGTACATATTTGAAAACACATCTCTTTGAAATATTTGAAATCACATACTTTATCATGCTGTGACTATAATGACATATTACAATCTTTCAGACAAATAATTTTACCTAGTATCACTAATGTACATCTTATGTACATCTTACATCAACGATGCAAAATTGTGAAAAGTGCTACAGAAACAAATCTGAATATCTGAACTGAATATGAGAGAATATGACAAGGTATCTGTTCTTACCGTTTGAAAGTGCTATACAATGTTGGTTGCCACACATTACTTGTGAGATTCGATGCTCGTTCAACTTTTTAATCAACCTAAATGAAGCAAAATGGAACATTCTACGTTGTATAAAACATTTAAGAAAGAAATACAATTTTCATTTTTGGGTGAACTGTCCCTTTAAATCTGTATATGTTATTGTAACATACTGTGTGCTTCACAATTGACTTATAATAATAATGTTTTATCAGGTGGAAAATTGCTCTCGTTGAAGGGGTCCCTGAGGAAGTGATGTGATGTCTCACCTGGGCACGCGGACCGCCTCCTCAGCCGTACCCAGACCGAGCTGCCCACCTTCACCGGACCCCCAGGCAAACACCTGGCCCTGCTCGTTCACAGCCAGAGAGTGAGTCTGCCCACACGACACTCCTGCTATCTTCTGAGCATCCAGAGAACCAACCAGCTCTGTGAGAAACACACACAGAACAGAAACATCATGACCTGCCTGCATGTGTGGATGTCTGTCTGGGTTTTACAGTATGCACTTGACCTACGGGATGTTTGTGTGCCTGGGAAAGTTTTACCTTGTTTAGCATCAACATAGTGTAGATACCACATCTAATCTTTCACTTTCACATCAGTATGTTTGTTTTACCAGCCCAGTTCTTTTAAAGAATGTCCTTTCCTAAACTGAATTAGCAATCTTGGACTGAGCAGTTAAAGAGTTATGCTGTCACCACTATTAATACAGCATAAGACAAGCAAGCAATGACTTTAAAGGACAATCCAGGTCACATGACTAGTTCATTGCATCTGTTGGCAACAAACAAAGATTACACATCCTGACAGTGTTGAGATGTTAACAGAGGTTAATCTTGTCTCTAGATTAAACATGACAATTAAATGTTTATATGAATAATTCACGCAATGAAGTCAGTTGTGCAAGGAATTCACCAGCACTATGCCATGGTGGATGACTGCCAGAGTGTTGCTATGTGGTTGCTAAAGTGTTTAGCATATTGCTGGGCAGTTGCTAGGGTGTTCTACCTGGTTTGGATCCTCCCTTGTCATGGCCCAGCTGGCCATTGGTATTTGAGCCACACGTATACACGCTCCCATCATGCAACAGGAAGAGGGAGTGGTGACTTCCACACGCTATGTCTTTGAGACCCCTCCCATCGAACACACAGCAGCTCCTCGGCTCAGCAACAGGCACCTCCGACACGCCCATTCCCAGCTGACCTGAAGTGCTGTTTCCCCAACACAGCATCATGATTCACACCTACAGAGAGAGACAGATGGAATATTCCGGAAACAGGAAAAGCTCCTAGGCTATACAGCCCTGCCTTCTCCACAAGTAAACGATGGACCTGGAACACAACAAACAGACTGAGATGACACACAAACATAATACTTGGAGAAGCAAACAGGCTGAAAATCTGTAACAGGGGAGGGAAGTGGTCACACCCTATTCCTACTTCCATATCGGGCAACGCTGGTGTAAATGACAGCTAGTGACGACAGCCGGCCGGTGTGAGGGGTCATGCAGCTAATATAACCACCTGTGTGTCTGTTAACTCAATCTTACAATAATCAATAATAGCAATTTACAGAATTCATTCTTTACAACATAAAGTGGGAGTTTATAGGTATAATAGGTATGATAGGTAAGAATGAATTCATCTATATCTATTCATCTTATGTTTAAGAAAAGGTGAGCTCCATTTCGACTACACCCACAACAAGCACATACATCGTAATAAATCCATCTGACAATGTTAGACCGGTGTGTTTTAATCTCGGCCTATTAGTGAGTAATCATGTGTGTTGTACACGTTTACTAATCGACTAGTGTTAGTAGAGCTTTCGATTCGTTCCTTTGGAGTCCACCTCCGATTCCACCGAATTCATTCGAAACTCCGGTTGCCGCCCGAGATTCCCCAGAAGGAGTTCGATCTTGGGAATCGCGGCCAGGAAGGTTCGAATGGAATTCTGTGGAATCGGAGGAGCGCTCCAAAGGACCGGACCGAACCGAACCGAACTGTTGGGCATGACATGCGCGATTAAACGCTTAAACGCAGTCTCTGTGCATTATTGCTGCGTTGGCGAGGATCTATTACATTTGGGCCATCATTAGCACATTACGAACGTTCATGTGAAATCATGGAGGCGCCACATTTAGAGACTATGATGACCAAAAGCTCTCTAGACAGGCAGCTCATTAGGTTTGGAAACACAATCGACATCAGTTCGGGGTGCAGTCTGTGTCCTGATGAGGTCGGCCTGCAGCGACAAGCCCTTAGTTTGATTTTTCTCATAACCTAAAACAAGCCGTAACTTAACTCCGCTGTAAGTCATCAGATCTGACTAATGTTTCCTAATCAAAGGATCAGCTGGTAAATTCTAATATTGCGGATGATAATGTACAAACTGACACATCACACTGGCACTCACAATCTCCTCATAAATCACGCACACACTGTCTTCTGTCCGCGACAACACAAACATAAGCACGCACACAGTCTGGTTATTTCTAATAAACACTGTTACCTGATCAAATGCATTGCGTCTCCTGTGTGTTGTGATCGGATATTCATGAAATGGTTTCAGTTTAATGGTTCCGACAAAAACAAGGAAGTTACGAGTCCGATTGTGACGTCAGTAATCACGTGACTTCTGTCAACGGCCTCAAAGAAGCCGACCAATAGAGGGCGCCACCGAGTAGCTTTTACAACACCTCTGCGTTACCATGAGTAAATTGCATGTATTATTTGAAATATAAAACATGACAATGTGTGGTATCGGATGGATTTACTTTATTTATAATTTAATAGTAATCAACAAAACAATCATGAACAAGTAAAACTCATGACCACAGTCATCACAAGATATAAATATAAAGCTGCTTAATTAAATATAACATGTTTGCACGTTTACGTTTATGCATACGACACACTGTAAACACATACGACAATTTAAAACAATTAAATGTTTCAGATTAACACCTTCTCAAATTAAAAATCATTCAAAAAGAACCGACTGTTGTCCCCGATGTTTTATTATTAACCAACACCTATGAAGAACTGGTAATGCAAAAGATTTGTGTTTTAAATAAACGATTCTGTTATTTACATATTCACTACATATTGATACGCATTTATATTTTAATATTTAAATCAAACATATTTATAAATTACATTAATAAATGAACAACGTTTTTTAATAAGAAGTTTTGGAATCTTGTCACCCACCAAAGGTTATCCCTGGAAAACCACTAATGAAATATATGTTTCTGTTAGCGGATAGAGTTTGGTTGTTTGGAGGGATATACCATTGTAAAAAGCTTTAGGGAAGCACTGTGAGTTCTTGATACTATACCAAGGAATTGCTGAAGTTCAGCGACTGCTTGTATATATGACATATAATTATCCAAACCATCTATTGTTTTAATGACAATTAAAAGTCAAAAATTCACACACTGTACAACTATGTGTTGTAGCACAGAGGACCAAAGTTGAGATCACAACTCCAGTCTCACTCCTCCCAGAAACCCCTTTTGTGGTTCAGGGCTTCAGTGAGTTTCTCCTTCAGTGTGGTTGTGCTCTGGTAAACAGGAAGTTGTAGCAGTGAGTGGCAGGTCAGGGCCTGTGGTAGATGGTCCTGAGTGGAGTTCAACAGGTGTGTAACTCTCATCTTCACCTGACTCATACCCAGAATGGGCACTTGCTCAAATCCTGTCAAGAACACTGCAGAATGAAAAAGATTTGTTATTTTGCTTCTAAGCGCTCTAGAACAACTGGAGATATAGAAGAACCTGCTTATCTCAACAGTCACAATCACACTGCCTCTGACTTACACAGAAAGGCCTTCTTCTGGTTTGATGTCAGTTCATCAAACACCTTCCAAAACGAGATGATGGTCGGATGTCCGGCATGGAACAGTCCTTCATACGTGCTATTCTGTTCAACACAGGACGCATGTGGGTCATTGTCAAGAATCGCTGTTTGTGTCGATTTGTATTTGAATATAATACAAATCTACCTAAAATTGAAATGTCATGCTTTCATGCGATGGGGTTTATTTACAATGCTGTATGCAGAATGTGTCTATTATGAAACGAATGGAGTTTTGGAATGATGAATAAAGAATGTATTGTAACCGTTTGGAATAAAATTATGTTCTGTGTTTTCAGGTGATTTCTTTCTAAACACAATGGATGTGAATTCCTGGTAAGATGTTTACTAGTTAAAGCTAGCCTGTCAATCGCTCACGCTCAGACGGAATCAGTGAAGTCCAGACTAGTTTTTCTCTTTAAGATATGGTTGAGTGTGGACCTGTTTGAGAATGTCCCAGTCATAGTCTTCACTGCCCAGCAGCACCCCTCTGAGCTCCTCAGGTTCAAACATCTTCACCAGACATCTGTCACACCCTCTGAAGAAGCCTCTGCTGAATTCATTAAACACGTCTTCCACAGACTTATTCAGCACATAGTCCACATACTTCTCCACAAACTCTGATCTGTTGTACAATTGTTACAAAATTAACAAACATAGCATTCAGTTCCAAACTCAAGGATAAAAACAAACAACAGCATTTCTCATAGTTCTATTCATAGTTTTAAATATGACATTAAAACAGACTAACCTGTTATAATTTGTGACACCTTTTCCAGGATCGGTTGGATCTAACTCCACTTCTGCTCCATCCCACATGACCTTATGTTTAGAAACAGAGAGCTCAGCTTTTCTGTCCTTGAAAAATATATATGAAGATATTTCTGCACATAGACTAAACAAACCAACCGTGAAGTTCATTTCCATTTCCTCGACATTATCGCTGTAGTCAAGAACGTACTCCAAACTCCTGAGAACATTGTTTCACATTATATTAAACATTCTTACTGTCTAAAAACCCAAACATACCTCAAAGAGAACCAGAATAAGACTGAATGCAAACACTCACTTGCCAAGAACCGGGCTAAACTCTGTCAGGTCTTTAAGAGATGGTCTGATGTTGAGAAGTTTCTTAAACAAGGCTAAGGGAAAAGGCAGGTGCACAACAGAATTGTTGTTGAAAGCGAGGCCACACAAAACCCCGAACGAGAAGTATTTCTCCATCTGCACTGTCGGCTGAGGCAAACAAAAGAAAACAGTGACATGCAATGTAACAGTGTAATGCAATCTGACAGCGTGTAACTAAACCAAGTAAAGAAGTGTGTAACCTTCAGTAAAAAATCAGTAAAAAGCCTTTGTCTTACCTTTGCTGGAAACCAGATCATGGTTTTGTTGTCATTGTAAATGAAAAACTGAGATTCTGGTGCACGCAATTCCCTCACCACGTTGAGGAAAAAGTCCCGCTTGTTGACATCTGACATATACGTAACATCCTCTGTGTAAAACACCTGAACCGCAGAAGACATTACAGTGCATTTGGTGTATATATTGGTGTATACATTGGTGTATATATTGGTGTATATATTGGTGTATATACTGGTGTATATATTGGTGTATATATTGGTGTATATATTGGTGTATATACTGGTGTATATATTGGTGTATATACTGGTGTATATATTGGTGTATATACTGGTGTATATATTGGTGTATATATTGGTGTTTATATATTGGTGTATATATTGGTGTATATATTGGTGTATATATGTATATATCACATGTGTCTGAGGATTAAGGCCATGACTCTGGTGTTGCCAGAGTCTCTTCCCGTTACACTACAGGAACTCTCACAACTCTGCCCCATAACTTTAGTTCTCTGTTCCCTTTCTATCATGTATATATATGTATATATCTATTTATTTGTGTCTTATTTAGTTTTAATAGGTCATGTGACATGTGACATTGTAGACGACCCAATTTAGCTCATTTGCATGTATATACTAGTGGTTTTAGGAATATTGAACCAAACCTTTTAAAACTGTAATATTACATCAATACTTTGGAGTTTAATATTATGATGCAATAAAAGCAAAGTCTGATCACTAATTAAAGTCATCTCCACATGTATGTGTGTGTACATATGTGTCTATATATGTGTGTAAGTGTACATATGTGTGTTGTTTTACCATCAGCCATCCATTAAGCTGCTGCTTTGTGGCATTCTTCAACTGACTGAAACAATTCTCCACAAGTGCTGTGCGATTTAACGTCAGCTGGAAATTCCCCTGCAATTAAAACATTTTATTAAATGCAGTTACACATTTCGTTACTGTATCACTTATCAAGCAGGTCATTATTTTACATCACATTTACCATCCGCAATCTGTTATTCAAAAACCTGCACTTGGCTTCCAGGTTAAAGACGCATGGAAACGGTATTAGCCTGTTTAAGATTTGCTGTAGGAAAGAAAGGAGAGAGGTCATACTACTGAAATACAGGCTTACATGTGCTGAAAGGTCTTCAGTACTTACATCATAGTAGCTTTGCATTTCCCTCAGTGTGTTGATGTTTCCATTCCAGTTATGCAGCCACCAGTTGTTGTTTAGATCTTCAGTGAGACGCTGCAGCTGATGGATAAAGAACTTTCTCTCAGAAAGGCAGATTTGTTCACCAATCAACAGATAATGTGGGTTTTCAATCGTCATGGACACGGAGCAAATTGTAAGTACAGTAAATATAATTTCAGCAATTTTGTGTATGATATATATTTTCTACCCCACAGTGCCCTCCAAAAGTAATACGTAATACACAGATTACCAAGAATTAATTGAACAATACTGATTTTGCTTTTGGAATCAGTTGTTCCAGATTTTTGGTTCTCACCACTTCAAGAAGATCATTGATCCCAAAAATGATGAAGTCACTCTTTGTGATGTCATTGCGGGTACTGCGGCAGACCTTCACAACAGACACAAACATGTATACTGCATTCAATCACATTAGGTCATTCTATGGTGAAATCTGATGTGTAAAACTACCTCATAGACCATCTGAAGGATCTGCACATATTTCTGCAAGCGTCTCGGGATGTCCCAGTTTGTTTTCTCCACAACAATCATAGCAATCAATCTATCAGATGCTTTGTGAAATAACTTCACCAAGCCTTTGAGACAACGGGCAGGGAGTTTGAACCAGTAATTTCCTATGAAAATAAAAAGCATGAAGAGGCAACATGACGATACTGAAAAGCAATGTAAAAAATGACAATCGGCTTTACCTAACACCTTGAGGGCATCTGGATTGAGCTGAAGAATTTTGGAGGCGAGAGCTTCAAGGAGTTCAGTTCTGTGTTCCTGCTGACAGACTCCGAGGAGCTCAGACAGCAGAAGATAAACTCTCAGAACTTCCACACTAGCTGGACTTGTGCTGAGAGAGGGCAACAGTGTGACCCCAACCACCTTCACAACCTGTATGACATTAAAATATACAAATTAAAGGAAAATTTGACTCTTCATTTTTTTGTGTCAGTGTATTTTTGTCAGGAGCAATCAACAGCACGCAGCAAACACTCTCTTTACAGCTTAAACTTTTAATGGATTTGTTGATATGTATTTATCAAATGCATGTATTTATTAAAAATGCATTAATTTATTATGAATTTATTAAAATGCATAAATGTATTTGGAAGGAGGGGTTCCTAGAGAGGGCGTGTCAGTGGGAGTGGTCTAATCCAGTCTTGTTGCTAACATTGCTTACAGAAAGTTTTATTTATTCCAAAATATCCAAAAGGGTTTAAATTAATTGAGCTTCATTTTTAATGTAAAACATTGTTCTTTTTCTTATTACCGCTGACATCACCCGTTCGCTCGTTGATAATTTTGCAAACGATTTTTTGACCATGTCAAAATCCAAACCACACAGCTCCACAGAGGTCTGATAATGTTCATCACAACTACAAAGACAAACACTTACATAAATATGTGCGATGACCACAAATTTGAAAGCAGAATCATTTTGAACACAAACAGAAGAAAATGATACACAGGTCCATCTGGTTCTGAGTTACCTTGTTTTGAGAAAACTTCCATTCAGAGAGGCAGCAGATGAAAACACTTTGTTTATTTTACTGCAAAATGAGAAACAATTCTTCAATCATTTTCATAGTCGATTAATACTCACATAAATAAATACCATAAAGCATCATAATTGCATCACTACAGTATTGGGCCATTACAGTTCTGTTTAAGTTATTGTAGGAGTAAAGTGTTTTTAAAGATGTATGGTTATAGTTATTATTGTAGGAGTAAAGTGTTTTTAAAGATGTATGGTTATAGTTATTGTTCTTGGTGTGAACAGGCTTCACAATTACAGACCTTTACAAAAATGCTGTGTTAATGTTACTGTATCTTAATAGCAGCGCTTCCAATTAACCTAAAATAAACACTCACTTCTTAGTTAATTTCCATGACTTTGAATCATTTTCAGACACCCATCGGTCGATCATTCTGTCATCTAATGTCAGAATCCCTCTGCTTGAATTGGGCCCTTGATTTACTGATTCATTACCAGGATTCTACAAAATACAAAACAAAAATAAAATATCAGTAATGATAATGCAACAATTATTTGATTTTTAAACTATATTTAAATGAGAATTATCTGTCTTACCTTGGCAAACAAAACGAAGGAATGATTTTCTCCAGCTATGAGTTTTCTAATCTCATATTCTTCATTAAATTCTGTATTGAAATATTCGGTTAGGGTTAGAGGTCTGTCAATATCAACATCATCAATGTCAATATAACATTAAAATAAACAGATTCATAACAAAACAATATATTGCAGTTTGTCATTACCAGCTGGCAGGTCTACTGGTAA
>JAZGTJ010018208.1:0-11567 GCA_036877575.1 Botia almorhae | reverse complement strand
AGCAATTACAGTACAATATTTACAACTGAAGCCAGCTTGAGTGTTTCTTGCTGCATGTACCTACACGATGCGCTGCTTCATCTGTAGTTATGAGATCATCAATCAATGCTCAGAGTAGTTACGATTGTGCAACTTCATACAAGCACGTAGCTTTCTCAACCTGACTCTTCACCGCTCCTGTCTTCCTTATCTATATTCAAAACCTCAGGCAAAGGCACAGAACAGCCGGTATCAAGCAGGAAAGTAATAAATCACTTCAAACACAATCCTTTGTTTCAGAGCTAAACATGGAGAAACAGCTGCCCAATTTTAGGTTGTGAAAACAGTTTCCCTAATGTTTCCATTAAGTAACAAAAATCTTCTAGGAAAAAAGTTCTAGGAACTTTTAAAACGTTCAGTTTTTTAGACATTGTATTAACACTGTTGTTCGGTTATAAGAATGTTATTCAAACATGTTTTATTTTTTAACATTTTTAAAACATTCCACTAACAACTTCTAACAAAAACAAATAACATTTTTGATGTATGATATATAATGTTACAAAGGTTCAACTAGCATTACTGCAAGAACGTTTTTGTTAACATTAAAAGAACTTTTAGACAACATTACCTAAGGTACTGGAAACGTTGCCTGTTAGCTGAGTAAACAGAAAAGTCACTACCACTAAACAGAAAATAAATCCCTATTACAAAAGTCTGGCTAATTATTTACTTTTGAAGTAACCACAGCGCAGCAGCAAATGCAATGGAGAGCTTTGATTTCTCTGCTACAAAGGAACTTCTGCACAACTCGCACGCTCCATAATACAACTCCTCTGTCTCATTTAGCACCCACAATGCCAAGGGCTACAGCATCAAAGCGCCTCTTGACTGACTCCACACACCTTGAATAAACTCACAGTGGCAACAGACAAACTGGTAATAGGTGACACTCCCAAACAATAGTCTGCATATAGTATGTTAGCATAAGAAAAAGTTTTACACCCACATGGATATACAGGCTTAACAAAACAATTGCAATTGGCTGGTATCACACCTATTGTTCAGCTAGATGCGATTAAACCTGCCATTTTGCAGCTCAAGGCAACTGAGCAGCAACATAATCAACTGCTCTCAACAAGATAAGACTACTTTCTGTGTGTCTTTGTTTTAAATCATTTAAAGTCGCCATGAAATTCAAAATATACTATTCTTATTTTTGTATGCGATATTGCATCCATGCATGTCATTTTTTAATTCATGTTCCCTCATAATCTTGAATCAAAATCTAAAAGTTTACGTCCTCTCTGGAACCGCAGACCTTCTCTGATGATGTCAGTCTGATGATCTGGGCGGAGCCGGAGTCATTATCCGCTGTGGTCAGTCTACTGCGCGCTTTAAAAACCCATTCTCTATAGCCAATCAATTCCCAGTTGAAAAAACAAGGCACACCCTCTGTATTGTTTCACTCTGAATTACATCAGAACACCGAAATCAGCTGGAACGTCCGGTTCGCGCAGGCTTTAAATTACAATAGTGGCTGTGAAAAACAACTTATTTAAATAAAAAATGGTTGTGAGGGTGAGAAACGTTACATTGGCCCACTTTTCTAGATTAAAGAATTCATCCAATCAAAACGGCTCTTCTGACAGATTTGAGCAGCATGTTTTGGTTGACTGACAGCTTAAATGGTTAGAGGAACCCATCACTTCCTCAGTGTGCAATTTCTAAACAAGACCTCTTTCTGAAACCGACCCAGTCACAGCAGTGGCCCGTCCACTACACCGTAGAGACCACGAGAGACACATTCCTGTAGTTTCTCTCACAAACATTCGACTCCCTGTATCTGTTATGCTCAGCCAGTCTCTCAGCGTTCAGCTGGAACTCAAATCAGTGTTTTGTTCGGTGAGCAGCCTGAAATAAAGGGTGCTGCCAATTCTGTGTTAAATAAACAGCACTTACAAAAGGTCTAAGAATGGTTTTGGAAGCAAGCGAAAGGAAGTGAACGTGGAATAAATGCTTAAACTGTCTGAGAAGAGGGCAGCCTCAGAGAGTGGAGGGGGGCACGAGGTGGCAATAAGTGGCCATGATGGCAACATAACTGTCACACTGGGCAGTCTAGACTGCACGGCATGTCTCTCAGATAACACACAATGCATTATAGAAACCTGACCTTCAGTTCTTGAGCCCATGGTTCAAAGTGCAGCACATATGTGTGTGTGTGTGTGCGCATGTAATTAAAGATACAGGGTTGGGTGGGGCTGTGGTTATGGCCCATTCTTAGATGTGTGAAGTTGGTTTCACTGAAGTTATTAACTGCATGACAGAGTAAACAGTGTGACTTCTGGATAACAGATTACTAACTAACTATCCCGCTTGTTCATGTTTAAACAAATTTAACTTCACTTTGAGCACAATGTTATGAGAACCATGTTAAAAGAATATTAAATAATATTATTAATAGGAAAAATTTTTATCATATTAATAGGAATAAATTGTATTCTAAAGGTAATTTAAACTAAACCATACGAGACAGACCGACAGATAGAACATTTAAACTGAATGGCCTGGCTGTATCTAGAGGTTTAGGATGACCAGCACCTCGAATCATCTCTCGTATCTGTTCTCCAGGGTATCTGATCACGGGCTGAGCTACTTACGTCTTAAACATCTTCTCCATGTCTTTGATCTGTTTCCTCGAGAACTCCTTGAACTCGGTGTACGGGTTGAACACCTTCATGCTGGGCTGCTGGTGTTCACCGACGCCTTCGTTTAGCTCCCCGCGTCGCTGCAGTTTCGCCCCCAGCTCCGAGGTCGCGTTGGCCGTGGCCGGTTTCTCGTGCGCTCCGTTCTCATGAGCTCCGTCCAGGGCCACCGGTTCCTGCGCGCCCTCCTCGATCTGCAGCCGACGGGTCAGCTTGGATGACAGCTCGTCCGTTGCCATCTCTTCTTATTCCAAAAACGAACTATATCAACGGGGGGAAAACACGCAGAATATTGCAAAACGCGCAGTCCATATAACGGTCAGTGCGTAAAATCCGGATTCACATAAGCGTGTGGTTAAATAGATTTAAAATTCAGATCATCAGGCTTATGGATCCGGGAAGGGATACGGGGTGGGAGCCCGGTGATTCACACAGACAGCGCTCGTGCTTGTGACGACGCCTCCGAGATCGGTGACTGTGAAATAAGTTCGTGCAGACGCAGTAAGACGCGCACGATCTCGCTCACGACGCCCCGCCTTTTAAAGAGACGCACCGGACACACAGAATCAACAGCTCAATTCAAATTGATTTCGTGCTCAAACCAAGAATGCTATTTAATTACAAAGCTATAAAGAACAGGTACAAACTATTTATTTACATATTTTTAAAATATTAACATGTAACTGTTGATGTCTTACAGAGAAATACCCTCAGGACTAATTGTGGATGACTAATGATATGTACAATGGAAATAATATTTGTGTTTCTATAGACTGCGTTTCTCTGGTCACCGGTGAAGTATCAGCAGGTCCACATGGAACCTACGCCTGAGGGACCCATTTACTTACTTTATTTACTAAAAAGTGTATTATGTGTATACAGATGTCAGAATAAGATCTTAGTGTAAGGTCAGCTGAGTATGGTTGATTCATAAAACAGGAAGCTACACAAACACAGAGACTGGCACACACACACTCACACACACACACTGAGACATCCCCCAGTCATAGAGGAGGGGCTGCACTAGTTACCTGCGTTCTCTCCTTATATGGAGACAGACAGAACGAAACATGTGGTTTTAACGCCAAGAGAACAGTGTTTAATTCGTCACACCTCTCTCAGGAGCTAAATGTGATCTGGCATACCGTAATAGCTCTGCCCACTGAAAAATATTCTGCCTTTGTGTGTTGGGTAGTGAAAAGCAAACACTACACGCAGACCGCTGTATTACAAGCACCAGTACTCATGGTTCCAGATGTCTGCTGTTTAACAGACCAATGTTTTAGATTAGACCAAAGATTAAGATTCAGTGTGATAGATGTGTATTGTGGATTATAATTATTATTCTGGATATATGTGTGTCAGGCAAAACAAGCAAGTTTAAGACACACAAACACAGAGGAATCGCTCTTTGTTTTGTCATTCACTACTTTCCTTTATCAAATGTGTTGTATTATGTGACAAATACATGTCAAGTCAAGTCAACTTTATTAATATAGCACTATTTAGAAATTGTCATTGTTTCAAAGCAACTGTACATGAGTGATATCTTTAAAGCAGAGATATCTTTAAATCAGAGATATATTTAAAGCAGAGTAAATACATAACATAATGTAATGACAATATATCATTTACAGTGCATCAAAGCCATACATTTTATTCATGTTTATAGCTAAAGACTATACCTTTCTAGGGGGTTTTATTGGGCAATACGCATTTTTACTAATGTTACATTGAGGTCATGGTCATTTTTGGACTGCATTGTTGACTCATTAAAATGTGACAATTTTGTTGATGATGACACAGAAAAACTGGATATTGCTGTTGGTCTGAGCTGCTGAGAAAGCGTATGTGAATATGTGTATGTTTGTATATGTGTGTGCGGGACAGATTGAGCAGCCCTCAGCTATGTAGAGCTAGCAGTAAATGGTCATCCTGCTAGTCATGCTAGCTGTTTGAATCAGGTGTCTGGGTGGAATCTGTTCATTGTTTTCGTGGAAAAAGGCGGAAAAGGCAATTAGCACACATTTTAATGCTATGTTTGGCCAAAGCAACAGACTTGAGCTGGTTCACAGCTGTGCTGCTCTGTCTCTTTAGACTTAATCTGCATTGCCTCCATTTCACAGTCTTTCCTATGAGGTCTTTGTTTGCACCACTGAGTCTATTAAACGCACGCACACAGACACGCCCACACAAGGGCAATGTGAAATCTGATTCAGAGTCGTGTGTTCATAAATCTAGCATAAAACAGCTTCAGGGGAGCTGGAACTGAGGTTTATGTTGCATTTACAACAGTAGAGCTATGAGTTCAGTAAAAAATGACTCTTGAAAACACATTAAGCTGAATACCAAATTAGCTGGTGCGGCTGCAGTTGTAAAGCCTTTAATGACACCGTGGGATGTTTGCTATTAAACTCCATGCAGTCGATCCTGCAGCGTACAGCGTTATCTTAGACTACAGTGTGTTACAAAAGTGACACACACACACAAACAAATGTTTACTCATCTATCTAAATGGGGACATTTCATAGACTTCTATTGTTTTTATACACAGATAGTTATAAACAATAACACCTAACCCACACTGTAACTACAACCTGCATTTTCTAAATAAAAAACTTAATTTACTATATTTTTGTAGTTTTGTTTTTTTACAAATAAGGACGTCCCCAAATAAAGGTTTTGCTAAGATTTGTCAGGTGTTGCTGACTTTTGGGCACAAATGTGTCCCTAATATATGGTTAAGTAAACCCACACACACCCACACACAAAGAGTATAACAGCAGTATCTGTCCCAAAGGAGAACACACAGAGTCATTGTCAGATCTGTGAGTACAGTACAATGAGGATCAGCTGTTTTATGAATTATTAATGAGTTCGGGGCCAGTGAGACTATTGATTCCGTCAGCTGCCAGTAAAGTGAATAAATGAGCAGTTTTACTAATGAAACTCAATGGAATTTTGCAGAAACAATGGAAACGGCTGTCAGACTGAATGATCTGGTCTGAAATGTATCCATCCATGAGTTTCTAAGCACCTAAACCTAACCATAAACAAAAGCTATTAACAAACAAAAGAACAGCATAGCGTTAACCCTTTAATGGCAGGTGGCAGGAAAGTATCATCTTTAATCATCGTCTACATTTTTAAAACACAGTTTTGTGCAATTTGTTTGGGAGAACTCGCAGATGTCGCATGACCTGAATTTCAGGAAGATCAGAGACAGTGACAGTTTCTTCCAGAATCTGGAATCAACATCTCACCAAAACGGACTCCACACCGGCTATGAGGGCGAGTCAGGGACAGATGCTGGGTGGACCATTACTGCATCTGTTCAGAATGATGTACAGCAAGAGAGAAAATCAAGAAACATGCTGCATGTCAGCCGACCGAATCCAAGAAAATGTGGAGTAATGTGTATATCTGAATCTAGATTTAGGTCAGAGATCGTTATGTCGTCCCACCCTTAAACTCCTGCATGTTCTCAAACCAAGCGCAGAGGTTTCAATGTGAAGGGAGAGAGAAACAAAGTGATATAAGAAACTATATAAGGACTAGTTCTGAGAAAAAAAATAGCCTTTTTGGGCAGTTTTAACATCCTACTTTCCTTTCCTCTTTTGTTCTATGCAAGACTTTGTAAAAACCAGCCTCATCTGGGCAATGACACAATCTATGAGGAAATGACAAAAATGACAGACCGTGTCATTTTAACATCATTCCTCGACACAAACGCAGCCCTAAGACATAGATAGCGGAATTTATGAGGCCTATATAACATATGTACTTTATGATAAACATATCTTAGTTTATCTCTGATCTCTGATATTACTGTACTAGTAGATTTCGACAAGCTGTTAATAGCTTGAAATGCATTATGTGTATTAACATAATTT
This sequence comes from Botia almorhae, assembly GCA_036877575.1. NCBI lineage: Eukaryota > Metazoa > Chordata > Actinopteri > Cypriniformes > Botiidae > Botia > Botia almorhae. Next base: position 4,990 of record JAZGTJ010018208.1, on the reverse strand, counting down.
CCTGTTTGGCAGGAAGTGAAAGTCAAGTGCTATCTGTCTCAGATCATGAAGATGACCCACCTACATTTGATTTCCATTGTAAACCAATTCAATAGTGAGTCACTTTTACATTCCAGCTTAATGTCACTCAAACCTACAGACAAAACTAAGCAGAATTTGCAGTCATTAGCCATTCTCTCAGTTTATTTTAAAAGCCTCTGCTTTAGAGATTGACTCTGACGTCCCTTGAGCACAATGAACACAATGCACTGCTCTAAAGCTCTCATTTGATTTGATCTCATTGATTTAATAAAGGCCTGGTGAGAGCCCTAACTGAACAACAGTGTTAACACATGCCAGTAAGGTTAGTGTAATTTAGTCCTGCTGAACGAGTGCAGATCATGCAGTGTTGTCTGTGTCCCTCGGTTTCTGGGGACATGGTGCTCCCTGATGAGAAAACTTAAGTTTAAATTTAAGCTGTTATTCTTACCTGTTAAAAAAATACAGTCTTTCTGTAAGGATGAGTTATTTTGTCAGCCATAAAATAACTATCAGAATGTATTCTCATTGTTTAACACAATCAAACTATGTTTCACAGGTGATTGTGGGATTTAAAAGTGACATAGGTTCTCTGTTATTTAAACTTAAACCTGTCAAAGGTTGAGCACCACTTCAGGTCAACTGGCAATGTATTGTGCTGGCAACGACAAGGAATATGTATATACTAATACAATGTATAGCTTAAATGCATAGTAAGTTGTCAAATACATAAACGTACATGTGGATTTTATTCCTGTTCCTGTCTGTCAGGATTTAGAGTGACTTCCCACTAAAAGATCTATGTTTGTTTCTTCAATGGTGCTTTGATTACGTGCTGTCTATGAATGGGGGCTACCTCAAGGCTATGAGGCTGTTTCCTGCCCCCCTGCAGCAATGCCTCTGTCGCTCTCTTTCTCAGGCGCTCACTTAATGATGTTTTTGGTGATGTAGTGCCTCCTATATGCGAAATATACTTATTACACCATCCTCCAATGCGCTTCGTGGACTCTTTGTAAGTCAGTATTTACAAAAAATTGCACACGTCTTTCTTTGGACGATTAGAAGATTAAATGTAAGTACCGTTCAAACAAACATGGTAACTAACATCAAGGACTGGGTGTAGGTCTGTATAAGACCAGTTAGTGGCGCAAAAACGGCAAACAAAAGTTAATTTGTGACATAGCAATTATACCTGAGCGCTCACCCCTATATAATGTAATTTGTATAACTTTTTAAAATATGTGTTTACAAAGTTAACCATGTTTGCCAGCATAAGTTTCTTTGAATAAAAATAGTGATTTGGGAAAGGAGCTGTAATGCCACTATGTAGCCAGCAGGTGACAGTCTTTGATTACGCTGTGACCTTTAACAGCGACAGACATCGTTACAGAAATGCGGTTTGTAGACTTGAGAGGTGTGAAAGAAAATCATACGAGGTCGGAACAATAAGAGGGTGAGTAAATTATGAAAAATGTTGATGTCTTGGTGAACCGTCGCTTTCAGAAAGCGTCTGTCCTTCATTTAGACCGTACAGAGCTGAAGTAAATCATGAGTTTTACACTCGACAGACTCTGACAGGTGCGTTCCTGTACAAATGTGCCTCGATTCATGTGACCGTACATGTTTCCTGTGGTGAGACTGTCTGGTCAGTCTTGTCTGCATTATTACTGCATTCATATTAAACAGCTAATTTAAAAAAACACATTATTTAAACTACATTATTTAATCTACAATGCAGTTGGTGAGGTTAACGTTTTTGAACACAATAACAAACACAGGTGTTAGTTGGACTTTCTTCATGTTTATCTTTATTTACAAAATGATGCTCACGTATTATGTTGTTGGTTTTGAGGCTTATTTTAAGAGCCTATGATGTTTAAACGTTCTAGTTCTGAGAAAGAAGTTAAGTAAAATTGAATAAACATTGACGAGTATCTTTTGGGGAACCCGTGAGAACCCGAAGACGAGTAAAACATTAAAGCCCCGTTTCTTTCTTTCTTTCATTCTTTCTGTCTTTCTTTCTTTCTTTGCTCATTCATTTTACCTTTAGTTTGGCCTCTGCATTCATTTTTGTTCTTTCATATCCTCTCTTCCTCTTTCTTTTCTTTCTTTTTCTTTTTTCTGTCTCTCAATTTCTCAGTCTCTCCCTCTATGTCACTCTCTCCCAGTCTCTCTCTCTATGTCAGCGCAGATCAAGTGTTTAGTATCTCTCTTGTATGTCTCTCTCTCTCTGACTCTATCTCTCTCTCTCACAGAAGGTCATTTAGCATTTTTTCAGTCAGCTGTCTCACTGTCATTTCAGTCTGGACGGTTCCCTCCAGAACACATGCAGTTGTCTGGATGCTGGTTTGCTGGAAGCACTCCTGCCCATCTGCATAGTGAACACACGCCCCGTAACTCTCCGGGTGGCTACTGGAAAAGGGGGTGGAGTTGCTGGCGTCTTTATTGTTGCCTGGTTGAGAACTCTGCACCTGACAGTCTTTTGTCTGTGGTATAGGACTGGCCTTGCTGTGACTCAAACAAATCCTGTGGCGGATGATTTGAGTATCCTGACTCAGTGATTTGCGAAAGTTAGGCTTGAAGAGCAGATAAATCATAGGGTTGTAAATGGTGGACGATTTGGCAAAAATGGCTGCCAGTGCAAAGGCGGTGGGCGGGACTTGCTCGTTGGCACTGAACGCCGCCCACATTGCGACCACAGCGTACGGACTCCAGGCCGTGAGGAAGCCAGTGCAAACAGCCACTGAGAGCTGGAGAAGAAACATACCAGTCATCTACACATATACTCAGTAGAAACACAGCTACCCAGCTAACAGAACATTCTCAGAACGTTGGCTAACCTTCTCTAAAAGTTCTCTTAACGTTATCAAATACATTCTTGCAGTAACATTAGTAGAACCTTTTTTAACGTTATATATCATATCCAAAAACTTTATTCTTAAGCTGTTAGTGGGATCATTTAGAATATCTGTGCATTTTTCAGAATTACAGCTTATTGTGTGTGTGTGTGTGTGTGTGTGTGTGTGTGTGTGTCTGTTTATGACCCAGCTGGCAATGGCCAAATACACGTGTGTTTAAAGGCATATGTACAGCATTGCAGCCCTCACAGCCCAAAGCAAAAGCTTATATGCAAATATTCAAGGACACATGTTTAAATGTGACTAGGACAGCCAAAGATACAGGCAGCCCTTAATCACAGAGGACTAGCCATCAGCATTACATTTTGAGGGACATTAAGTACATACTCAGCATCAGTATCACGTTTCAGCTGGCGGCTCCACAGAGCCATAAAATACAGTATATTGATGAAATGAGACCTTTTGGAACCCATGTTTATTTTAGTGTGTCTACGTATCCCAGCTAACAATTGTAGGTTGTAATAATGTTTTCCTAATGTTTTTATTAGTAACATAAATCTTAAAAATGTTATTTTGAAAGTTCTGGGAACTAGAATTGCCAGTTTTTTAGATGGTGTATTAACATTATTGCTTTGTTATTCAAACATTATTAAGTTCTGTAACATTTTTTAAACGTTTCACTAGCTACTTAAGAAAAGCATTTTTAATTTGATATTTTAAATGAGATTTTAAAAAGTGTTCTTTAACGTTACCGCAAGAATATGTTCAAAAATGTTGAAAGAACCTTTAGAGAACGTTAGCTTACTGTGTCATATTCAGAATTACACTGGTCATTGAATCATAATGACTGGCAATAAACAACCAATCAAATCAACCCATAAACCTTCACCTTTCACGCCCCTCTCACCTTGATGATAAGAGTGTGCGCGTTTGTCACTTTGGTTTGGGGGGAGACGTGCTGCTGAACGGCTTGCCGAGACCCCCTCACTGTGAGCAGGATGAAGGTGTAAGAGAGGATGATGATGGTACAGGGGAGTACATAACAAAAGATAAAGAGACTGATGATGTAAGACATGGCAATGACATCATGGGATGGATTGTACCTTAAAAAACACATGTGGAAAAGGAAACAGCATTACATACAGTAACACAGAGATTCACATTTTAAATTAGCACCAAAGTTTGTGCCAATTTTTGTCACTAAAATTACAGGCCCCATACCAGTTTATACAGCAGGCGGTTCCGTATGGTTCAGGTCCAAAACTCCCCCACCGAGCTAGAGGTCCGACAGCAAACACAGACGCATAGCACCACACCCCGACCACCATCACAGAAGCGTGACTGGATGAGAATTTGTTGCCTGGGCAGGAAAACCAAACCATTTTAGGTTTTAAGAACATTTTCCTAATGTTTCCATTGGTAACAAAAACATTAAAAATGTTATTTTGAAAGTTTCAGTAACATTTCAAATGCCTGTTTTTTTAGAAGTTGTATCAACATTATTGATTGGCTATAGGAAACATTTTCAAACATTTTTTTAAGTTTTAAAAAGTTACACTAACAATTTAAGAATATCATTTTTAACATATGATGCATAAAGTTAAAAAAATGTTCTTCTACCGTTCCTGCAAGTACGTTTTGATAACATTGAAATAACTTTGAGAATGTGAGCTAACATTATTCCCTGAGAATATTTCCTGTTAATTTGCAAGGACTGGGGTATTATATTTTTAAGTAACAATATCTCGGCCTCTGCCTGTGTGTGTTTCTGATTGGTCAAGATGCTTTCAATGAAAAAAATGTGCTATTTTCTTACAAAGGTACAATAAAATGTTTTTTTGATCTACAATAGTTGCTGCTTAACCCAAATAACAAATATAAATATAAACCACACAGAGGTATATAAATAAAAATATAGCAATATAAAACATAACAGTTGAAGACGTACAGTATAGCGCAAATATTTTGTAAAAGTTTCTAAAAAGAGAATATATTCCTTTACAAAATATCACATTCTATTTTCACATATCCTGTCTTTTCTTTTTCATATTTCTTTGTTCCTGTGTCTCCTTGTATTTCAAACTCTTGCTGTATATTAATGGAGCCCACAGGGT
>JAZGTJ010018207.1:0-11568 GCA_036877575.1 Botia almorhae | reverse complement strand
TGCAGTACGTTAGTAGACTTTTTTTATGTTATATATCATATACATTACAAACGTTATTCTTAATTTGTTAGTGGAATGTTTTTGAAAAATGACAGAAGTAAAAACTTTGAATATTGTTCTTATAACCAAGCCATAACGTTAATACAACGTCTAAAGAAAGGACATATTGAACACTCCCAGGACTATCTAAATAACACTTTCAATGTTTTCGTTACTTAACAGAAACATTAGGGAAACATTTTTACACCCTAAAATTGTTAGCTGGGTTGCGTCACCGCAGCATCACTCAGAAACACTTGACTGCACCAAGAAACAGCAGACGGGTAAAAAAAATTAACAACGGTCAATATATGGATCGTGATGGTGGCTGGGGGTCTTGTTTAAAGACTGCGAGACAGAGGGATGGAGGAAATCGATTTAGATGCTGAACCACTGGTCCGTCACATCCTTCACCGTGGGTGTTGTCTGTGGTCTGGGATTTGCTGTCAGGTCTGCTGTCTTGACCGCGTTTAACGGCCCGCTGAATATTTGCTTAATGTTTTCCACCAGTGTTGTGCTGAAGTTACACTGACCAGCAAACCAAGTCTGTCAGATAAGAATGGAATCTAGTGATTATACCAAAATATGCATTTAGATAACAAAAATAGTCCAGTTCACTGAGGTCACAGAAAAGCACGATTACAGCTCCTGTGATAACCATCTGCTAATTATCCGAGCAGTCGATGGAAAGCAAAGGGCGACGGCAGAGTCCAAAATAACTCTTTCATGTTTTTATAACACTGTATGTGTTACAGATGCTGATGTCGGAGGTCCCTGTAAAGGTTAGAGTGCAATTTCACTACATTACACCTCCTGTATTCGCAAACACTGATGCTAGATGTGTCTAGCCAGTATCTTCAAACCACATTCCCATAACAACTTTACATTGTAAAAATGTTTCCATAAAATTTCCATTAAGTAACAAAATTTTTCTAAAATCCCTCAAATATTATAGGAACGTTCAAACATCTAGCTTTTAGATGCTGTATTCATGTTGTTGCTTGGTTATAAGAACATTGTTAATGCATTTTTAACTCTAACGTTTAGAAAGATCAACTATTTTTGATATATAATATGCAACGTTAAAAAATGTTCATTCATTTGACAGACGCTTCTATCCAAAGCGACTTACATTGCATTATACTATACATTGTTTCTGAGTATGTGCAATCCCTGGGATTGAACCCATGACCTTGGCATTTTTAACGCCATGCTCTAACCACTGAGCTACAGGAAAGCTCAGTGGTAGAAAATGTAGAAAAAGTAAATGTAGAAAAAGTAGAAAAATGTTACTGCAAGACTTTGAAAACTTTGACAGAACGTCAGCATTCTCAGAATGTTCCCTGGGTTACCTGGGTTAACACCCCCCAGACATTTTTTTTCAATATAAAAACAACACTGTAATTTCATTTTTATTTAAATCACCATACATTAAAGACAATACAACAAACACAGCAATGGAAAAGTATTTTATAACTTAAATAATGCATCATTATTTGTTTGCTTTACAATCATAAGAATGACATTGTTTTACCCATTACGGTAACAACAGCTGGGCAGGGCTGGTGCTTAATTGTCATAAAAAATATGTTATTTGGGGTAAAATATGACCTGAACATATGAACCCAGTTTCATGAGAGTGTTTGCATGTGTTGTTGCATATGCAAATGTGTTGCATTATTTCTTATTGCATTGTATATAAAGTCACATTATGTATATCATATCGTACAGCACAAATGTGATCATTTACAGCGCGCGCTGAACAGGAATGAAAATAGCCTTTAGTGTAAGTAATAGCAATTCAGCATCTTTTCGATTACATTTTCTTTCGCTCTTGGCTGCAGGGTCGAGGTCGCCATTATTTCAGTCTACAGAGTTTCTGCCGTGTAATTTAGAGCATACCAAAACAACTATTGCTCTGTAAATAGTTTAAAAAGCAATGCATTATACAGTGGCCTCTGAAACTATTCAGACAATTGTGTCACGTTAAATAATGTTTGAATGTTATTGCAATTAAACACTTTTCTTTTTTGCTTTGTGTCTTTAAACACTGTGACAAGCGAATTACTGCCTCCTCTGCCACTTCGGTTATGTCGTGTGTACTTGTGTATGTGTCAAGAAATGTATATGTCTGTACGGTCTGCGATAAAAACACCAGGAAAATATAATAACCAGGTCTCTATAACTCCCTCTGTAAAATAACTGATGGACCCCAAGCTGATAAAGTTAAACTGTCAGAATCCTCCACACCTGCAGTATTGGCTTTCTGAGGCTACCCATCTCAGCGGAGAAAGTTAGTCTGTGGCGCTGACAGGTGAAGCACCCCCTACACACACACCACTGTTTGAGGTATCGCCCCGTGAGTGCACAGCTATGGTTTTAAAGGGATAGCTCACCCAAAATGAAACTTTCTCCATCATCACTCACCCTCTTGTGATTTCAAACCTATATAACTTCATTCTTCTGTTTAATAAGGTAGAAGTTTCAGTGGTTTGTGTCCATACTCTAGAAGTCGTGTTGTTTGGTTAACATCAGACTTAAAAACATCATCTTGTATGTTCTTCTGAAGCTTAAAAGTCATAAAGCTATGAGGTGAGGGTGAGTAAATGACGGAAGAATTTTTTATTTTTGGGTGAACTGTCCCTTTAAGTGCTGGTGATATTTTTAGTCTGTAATCTAAGAGTATATATGGTCCACATCAGAGGGGGTCTCGCACCAGTTTCATCAATTTAATTAGTGAATGGAGAAAAAGCAAATGGCTTTACTGAGATTGTAGCAGAGGCTGTAAAAGACGCCTTAAGATGCTTTTAAACCTGATTTGCTTTGTGGTGGGTGACTGGATCTCCCCACACGACTGGTCTCGTGCCATCACACGGTGTCTCTAATGAGGAAGCGACCGAGCTCTCTGTGTTGTTTTGAAAATGCTGCCGATGTTCTCTACGCTGTCTCACCGATACAAATGATTCAGTCTGTTGCCTTTTTTCATTTCGCTTCCCCCTGAAGATTTGAAGTAATATCGCAAATGCAGGTACAGGTTGTTTTTGCTAAGTGTTTCCTAATTGGTGTGTTGCTTTGATTTTATCTGCTGTTCCTATAGCCTGAAGGGTTTATCTAAAGTATTTGTCATCATTAGCGAGGACATAATTTAAAAGCTTCGGAAGGTCATCCGACGAGTACTATCATAATTCAGGTAAGAGAAGTACACACACACAAACATACACGTTGAGTTTTCGTGTTTTACGGGGACATTCGATAGATGTAATGGTTTTTATACTGTACAAACTATATATTCTGTCCTCCTAAAATAGATCATTCGTATGTATGTATGATTTATACGCTTGTTTCCTCTCATAGGGACCTAAAATGTCCCCACAAGATAAAAACATACTGGTATTACTATACTTGTGCGATATTGGGTCCCCATAACATGGTGAATACCATAATCACACACACACACACACAGGGTTTCACTACAGGTCACAGTGCTGTAGAAGCTGCACGGGGTTCAGTAATTAAGTCTGAGTTTATTAAAACACAGCAACAAAACGCTGCAGAGAGAATTAAAGGAGAATGAGGTGACAGGTTGGAAGGTCCTTAGGCAAGAAACAAATGCAGGAGATGGATGTACAGTCTAATGATGGGCTCATAACTTCATACAGAAACACACACACACACACACACACACACACACACACACACACTCAAAGATACTTTATCAAAGACTCACAGGAGACAAAAACACAAATGAAATCTTTTTAATCTCATAATCGTTTCTCCTACACAGCATTGGGATTAAATTGGATTTTTTTTACCTGAGAAATCGACTTCTGTAATTTTCACATCTCATTTGAAGTTTCGGAAGATCTCTCTTTCAGAAATTGTCTCAGACTTCGCTCGGGTTTGGCAAGATTCTAAAGTCTGGAATGAAAAGACAGTGAGATGTGAACTTAAACATTCCTCAAGAACTTAAAAATTCATCCAAGACCAAATGATCTGATCTATACTGAAAATGATCTAATCTGATGATCCAAATGATCTGATCTATACTGAAAATGATCTGATCTGATGATCCAAATGATCTGATCTATACTGAAAATGATCTGATCTGATGATCCAAATGATCTGATCTATACTGAAAATGATCTGATCTGATGATCCAAATGATCTGATCTAAACTTTCCATACTTACTTGAATTCAGTTCAATTCACTTTCATTGTCACATCCTTAACACAGGTACAAGTGTACAGGGAGTAAAAATCTTACGTGCTGAGGACACAGCTGTTGCATTTAAAAAACTTGAAGTGATTCATTCCTATTAATTTAGAAGGCATGTTATTATTTTTATGCCTAGACGCATCTATGTGTTCTTTAAGCACCTGTCAGAGTGTTGCCGTGTGTGCGTCTGTGTGTGTGTGTGTGTGTTTGTGTGTGGTATATCAGTTTACACAGCTGTCTTTAAACTTCTATTCTCTGTTTCTGCCATCACTCACTGCCCTGCAGGTCACATGGATTTATCAAAGCAGAGTATGCTAGCTCATGTACAAGTCTCTCTCTCTCATTTCTGGGTTCACTGACATCATTTTGAGCTCAAAGATACTGTGTGCATTTTTTATACTAAAACAATTCCTTCTGTTTCATTTGAATGTTTAGACTTCATTATAAATGAAGGATTTGTATGATCTTGTTTGGGAATTACAGGGTTTGGAATGCAGCTAACAATTTTAGGTCGTAAGGATGTTTTGCTAATGTTTCCATTAAGTAACAAAAGCTTTTAAAACGTCCAGTTTTATAGACATTGTATTAACATCATTGCTTGGTTTTAAGAACATTATTAACATTTTGTAATTCTGTAACATTTTTCAAATGTTTTACTAAGGACATCAGAATGATGTTTTTGAATATAATATACAACATTTAAAAAGTTACTGTAAGAACATTTTTTTTGCCAACTTGAGAGAATGTTAGCCAATGTTCTGAGAACATTCCCTGTTAGCTGGGTATGTACAGTGTGTTATGCCGTATAACACACTGCTGTACAACAGATGGAATCAAAGTTTAAAACTCACGTAATGCAAATCTTATTCATTTTTGCTATTGGTGGAATCTGCAGCTTTAATAACAGTATTAGAAGGAAAATCAATTTCTCTGTAGTGTCACATTAAATGTAGCTTCGAAGCTGGGTTGATAAAGGACCATTTAGGCTTCAAAAAGTTTGCAGATTTCCTGACTAACTCTGTCCAAAGCTTCTTTTTTCATCTGGAAGGGTGACTTATCAATCAATTTTTGGGAAATCAGCTCTGTTTTGGATGTAATGCGCAGTGACGGTGACCAGATGTGTGATATTGGATGTATGAGAGCCATAATTGCCTCTTTGAGGTACAGAGAACAATTTTGGACATTACACCCTGTAATTCTCTCATGTCTGTGTCTCTTTTTGACAGTGCTGTACATTATGGTTAATCTGCTCTGGTGCTGTTTAAGAGAAAGTCAAGGCTAAGAAATAAAGCAGCAATTAAAAACTGCTTAATCAAGAGTAATTAAAAAGAAAGTCGATCATTTACTCACCCTGATGTCATTTTAATGTCAACAAGCGCGAGTAAATGATGACTTTAAAAAATTACATTAAGTAACAAGAGAGTTACGCCAAAAAGCAACAATACATGTGCGTTCAGTCGACATCCGAAGGTTAATTTGAGACTGAATTCAACTCGAATTCAGCATTTTTGTGAGCATGATACTGTAAGCGTCACCACGGAAACCAGAGAAAGTGAGTTAATTCATCTTTTCGGCAACATTTACATGAGGCCAGTGACACTGCGTGCCTTTCCATTCATTAGCTTTAAACAGACATGTTCCCTGAAACTGTTTTTCCGTGTTTGGAAACCTTTTTGCACCTGCGCTCGCAAAAAGTCACCTCTACCTTACAGTTAATTGCTCATCTGACAAGCATCTCAGGAAGAGAGATTTTTGGAAACGAGCGTGTAGGAGCGCGTGCACACACACACACGTACATGCAAAGCGCTCGCTCAACATTCCTGTTGCCTTCTGCTTGCTTTCTCCTCAAAATAACTGCAAAATATCAGCTTTCCTTTTTTCCTGTAGCTCAGTGGTTAGAGCATGGCGTTAAACAACGCCAAGGTCATGGGTTCGATCCCAGGGATTGCACATACTCAATGTATAGTGATCAATGTGTAATATAATGCAATGTAAGTCACTTTGGATACAAGACTCTGCCAAATATCTAAATGTAAATATCAGGGTGGAGAAGCTCGCTGCGGTGGATGTACCTTGCTGAATTTCTCTGGCTCTGTAAACTTCAGGTATTCCTTAGGGGATAGTAAACCAAACAATGCTGGAGCAGAGGTGTCTGTGTAAGAATACCCCTCAATCTAGGGCGTTTGCAGTGGAGGCAGTTTCATTTCTCTGCTGTAGAAGCTTCTATCATGGATCATTTGACTGAGTGATGCCATTTCAATGTATTAGAGAAAATGCTAGAATGAACATTTCAATTCTTTAGCATATGAATGCAGTCGAGTTATTTAAAGAAATAATTAAATATATGTCTTACACGTCTTTCCAAACCTCTGTGGAATACAAAATGAGAATTTTAAAGATTACTTACACTGCTTTATAAAAGCACACGGGGACCACAGCCTGTTGAGGTCCAAAACTAACAATAAATAAATCAAAGATCTAATTTCTGGCTTCCGAATGAGTGACAAAATGGTCATGTTTACTTCTGGGTGAACTTGCCCTTTAATATTTTGATGCTACTTGCTCTTGTGTTGAAAATCAAAACCCATGACATTTGTTCATTCAAATCACTCTGCGCCGAAGCAATGTGTTTCTTCCTGTCATCTTTTACGTGAATGTAGAATAAATCACACGCAGACGTTGATGGATATTCACACAGACTGGGATGTGTGTGTGTGTGTGTGTGTGTATCGACTGCATCGGGACCCAAACTGCAATCATTTTCTTAAGATGCATGTCTCTCTCCCCTCTCACATCTAAAGCTATTTCTAAGCAGAGATTTAGGAGATAAATACAACCTAAGTGTTGTCATGGTGATTTAGACTCGGGAGGTGGAGATAAGGCAATACCTTCCCGAGGCAGAGGAGGGTACGGAGAAACACAAAGAGGAAGATGAGACAGAAACACTGATGCTGGAGGGCACGACAATATCTGAAGTCTCACTTGATTAGATTGTGTTTCACTCAAATACGAAACTGTGAGACAAATACCGATGGCGCATTAGAGCTGTGCATCATACTGTAAAAATTATGATTTTGTGGGTGTGTTTAACAGAGTGTGAAAGGACAGAAAAGAATGACATGAGGACAAAAGAGTTTTTCTGACAGATGCCCTCTAAAACGGTCCAGTCAGCTTTAGTGGCTCGTCTCTCAGTGAGGTTTTATGAACAAAATGCTTTGACGTGGGAGTCCATTGTTTATCTATAGCTCAAAGAAGCAAATCATATTTCTTCTGACATTTAAAAACCTGATTAGATTATTCACACGACCATCTGAAGGCCTCGGCTATTTACCAATACAGCAAATGACACTTCGCAATATGAATCCTAAAATAAAAAAGTTAAAAAAGTAATCATAAAAACGTTTAGCTTGAATGCACTGTAAGTTGCATTGGATAAAACCATCTGTCTAAAAACAACAACAACAAAAAACATACACTGTCTGTTTCAAAACACAGTGAGACACATATCTGCCACAGCAGAAGCCAAACCAGTGTGGCGGAACGTTGACTCAATAATACAATTAATTAATTTTAATTAGTTTGGTACTCATTAGAGAAAGTGTCTTTAAATGGAAAATCACACATTTGTTTTTTTGTTTAACCACATCACATTGCGTGGATACCGCCTTAAATTTTGGCCAAAACCGGGTATCAGATTAATTATTCATGTCTGTAATGCTTAAAATAGCATCTAGGTAGGCAGCTCACTAGGAAGAGAGCTTTGTAAGTGAGTCCTGGAGTGGGTGGACAGCTAATCACTAAAGCTATCTGTGTAGCTCCAGCAACTAACACCTCTCACTCGACAGTGATGAGATATTTCAAAATAATTGGCCGGCCATGCATATCATTTACCTTTTATAAATGTGTGATCTGTTTGCTATTTGTTATTAACTGTGTTTGCAAAGTCAAGCATCACCGTAACTATTGCTATTACTGCTGGTTATCGATATAAACAAACCATTAACCTAAAGCATGAACACTCATAACTTGCCCTTCACTACTCGTGCGAAGAACACAGAGGACTCTCTGTGAATGAAGGTGTGCTATTATTTTACTAAGCGACTTGTGATCTTTGCCTGGTGGATGACAAACCTGAGAAAACATTCCACACACTGACAGAGAGTCAAGACAGCAGGATATCATAGAGACTCTTTTGACTGAAGCCAGTAATCAACAGCCCAAAGCAGCCTAGCACTAAAACCAGTCAGCACACCTCAGCAACGCCCCGCTGCACCATCGTGATGCGCGGCACACGCGAGAACATAACATGCATTTTCAGCACATGCGTACAAAAATTTCCATATTCCAATAATCTCTTAACCACAAGCCTCATGCCGGCGAGATCCAGGGAATTACGGATGAAGTGATATAAATTATTCAATTTGAGAATGCATGCCTAGAACTATAAATCAAAATGAGATTGTTTAATACCACAAAAATGGCAGATTCACAAATGGTTACATTTAAATAGGGTGTGACAGGCGGTGAGATAATAGCAAGTACAAGCCAGAAGCCGTTCTGCTCCGATATCTTTGAAGAACTGGGAACGGTTTTACAATTGAAGTCAAATCCATGGACTAATTTTGCCAAAGAACATTTGTTAATATTCTGTGTATGTATTTTTGTATAAATTAGTTTGATTGTGTCAGCCTGACTAGATCTCTTTTTAAGAGATCTCTGTATAATCTTACTCATTTCTAAACATCTGTATGTAGGGGCTGTATGCCACTTTGTAAAGCTGATGTGAAACAAATTGCATTATTAAAAGTGCTATATAATTAAATCTGAAGTGAATTCTGTCATGCATAAGTGTTGTACTTTTAAAATTTTTCTCTGTATCTTAATTACTGCGTACGATTACAAATGCGTCACGGCTGGAACAGAAAGTGTGAGATATTGTAACCGGCACCACTTTTTTTAATAATGAACCAATCAGTTAACTAAAGTTTTTTGTCTATTGTTTCTATTTTTGTTCAGTTTGATTAATGTTTCAATGTTTGATAGTTACCTTTTTAAATTAGGTTCTTTTGTGGAGGCAGAGATGGAAATAGAAATGGAAACTGTGTCGTTACACACACACACACACACACACACACACTTCTCTGATGTTTTTTGTAGACACACAATGACGTCAATTCATGAATCAACCTGTCTGTAGTTAGAACAAACTCAGTGTTACCAGCTTATAGATATGCTGTTGAATGTTTGTTTTTAACTTTAGATTTTATGTTAGATTACTTCAGACAAACGCCCTGTGATGGGGTGAACTTATGTTGAACTAACTTCAAGTGATTCCTTTTCCTGGAAAATAACAGTGAAAATGTTACATTTTTCTCAAGGCACTGTTTGTCCAAAATGATGTATTTGTTGTAGGAAATATATATTTCTGCTTTTCGTTCTGTTTTCCATTCCTGACCAATCATGCTAGTCTCAGCCTCAGACGTCATGCTCACCAACTGCTGGCTGAACATCTGACACTTCTGACACGTTTAACTGTTACACTTCAGGAGTTTCAAAGTCGTCATCTCATTGGTTAGCAAACTGTAATTGGTTGCTTTATTGTTTTTTTCCTTTACTAATAAAATCTTAAGGGCCAGACTTTTGCCGCCAGTCTGAAGGTTTGGCTACACGAGACAACAATCGTGCTGTTGTCATCAAAGCTAGTGTAGCTACTTAAATTTTTTTTACTAAAACTGACAAATCTACATATATACAGGCATAACAGAAGTGAATATTAACATAAAGCAGATCGTGAACATAACCATATATGGCGGTAGAAATGTGCTAATTTAAAACAATCAAACAAAAAAAGAAAAATGAATACAAAAAATTAAAACAATAAAGAAATCAGAAGTATAAATAACTAGACAAATTTACACAACGGGCATTTGTCACATTTTGATCTCTAACGGAGTTCATCTAGCCGCGGTTTCATCCTCTTACGTCACAGTGACGTAGCGTCGGCGCTTTCTCAAGTTTGACAAAATTAATGATTTACGGTGCAACTTAAAATCGCTAAAGAACATACGCGGGAATAAAAATATCCACCCCAACATACCACCCAACCTCAGCCCACCTCACCTCACCCTACCTCGCTTCACTTGACACATTAGACGTCGGAAGCTATTTTAACCACATATATCACGTCACCAGTTGATTCACTTACCTTCAGAGGTGATGCGATGCGCACCCATCACTAGCCATTGGCCACATCCACAATCCACATGCCCAGAGCGCAGCACCAAAGTTTGTGCGTAAAGAAGGGGGCGCGGCGCGGGGAGCCATGACTCATTTCAGAGTCACCCTCCTCAGAGAAATACTGATGTCCCGAGGACCGCTCCGTTTATATTCGTGTGTGAAAACACCGAAGTGCACTTGACTCGCTGAACTTCAGCGCTGCCGTTTCCACAGCATTCACAGAAGACGGCGAAACCGGCGATCAGCCGCGTGAAACCTTCAGCTCGGAACCTCCGAGGATCTGAGTTCTCCCGTCGAAGTTCCTGCAACGTCAGACTGGGGTGAGTGCTGATACAATTAATGTACATTGAACATAATGTTATTATGCAAATGGTTTCTCTTTCACAAACTTATGTTGATGTAACGCAAGAAGATGCGGTGGATTGCATTGTATGGTATTGTAAACAGGGCGTTGAGAAAACGTTCTACATGTTGCTTTAGGTGAAAAATAAGAAGCAGGATGCAGAACTGAGTTTATGATCTTTAGAGTGAACGAGGCGCTCATTTTAATGGGTTTGGCGCATACTAATGTAGCGCATTTATCAGCGGTTCTTTCTTTTTTCTGCATCCCTTTCCTGCTGTCAGTTTGATTTATGCGTGACGGCCAAGCTGAAAAGGTTACCGTTCCCTTGTATTGAATTTACCAAATATAGTTTGATTATAATGAAGGATTTCCACGCCACCTCCGTCTGCAAACTGTTGCGCCAGAAAAATCTGAACTCATTGCGGCAGTGTACACATTTTGAAAATGAGAGCATATACACACACACACGTAAGGGATGCTGTTGTTTTGCATTGATGAATATATTAACAATGCTGTCTCAGTCGCTGCATAAATAATGGATAATTTTGCAATTGGTCAACATAATTAGAATTAGTCTATTTAAATATTTCTTTGTTGAGATTATAATTGTTTTTTGGATTGGGAGTTGAGGCAAAAATTGTTTAAGGCAAAATACATATATAAAGGAAAACATATCTTTATTTTAAAATAATACATTTATATATATATATATATATATATATATATATATATA
>JAZGTJ010018206.1:0-11568 GCA_036877575.1 Botia almorhae | reverse complement strand
AACGTACCACGTTGGGGTTGAAAGGGGGGGTGAGCTTCTTGGCGTTCAGCTCGTCCCAGTTTATTGGAGAGAAGAACATGTGATTTTTAATCTCAGTCTGTAAGAGAGAGAAACGGACCGGTTAGAAAGAGTGACAAACGGCAACCTAATAAGACAATGTAAACACGCGCACACACACACACACACTTACGAAGTCATCGGTGAAGCCCAATCTCTTAGTGCGATCTTTCTGCAACAGACCCTCCAGCAGGTTTCGGGCTGCATTGGATATGTTGGGTTTGAGCTGCAGAGGCTTGTTCAGGATATTATCGTACATTTCTGCTGTGTTACGGCTGTAGAACGGAGGCTGTGGACCGAACACAAAGCAAGTCAGTCATCTAGACTGTGTACATCTGTAACTGTTCAGTAATACAATGCAAACCCTGTGCATACAGTCACACAGTGCGGTAATGTGGTCAATTAGAATTGTATCTTGATAACTGAGCGTTTACATTCACACTGAATTGAAGCTTGCTCATGATTCACCAATGAGAAATATAACTCACCAGCCCGTACAGCATTTCATACAGCACGGCACCCAAGCACCACCAATCCACCGTTCTGTCATACGGCTGCTTATGTAGCACTTCTGGTGCCAAATACTGCAAAATAACAGAGAAAAGTTGAGACACTGAGTGAGAAAGACTCATTGTGAAAGACTCATTGTTTGTAAGACAACACAGTCCATCAATCAGTAGATGCCTAGCTAACAGGGAACGTTCTCAGAACACTGGTTAATGTTCTCTATAAGTTCTTTCAAAGAAAAACATTCTTGCAGTAACGTTAGTAGAACATTCTAATCCTATATAGCATGTAAATCGAATGTTCTTCTTAAGCTGTTAGTGGAACGTTTTAAAAATGAATGACGTTATTAACCTCTGGTGTTCCACAGAATGTAGATGTTGTTCCGTTGGGTTCTATGTTCTCCTTGCACAGGCCGAAGTCAGTCAGGATGATATGTCCCTGCGAGTCCAGGAGAATGTTCTCCGGCTTCAAGTCTCGGTACACGATGTTTAGCGAGTGCAGGTACCCCAACGCGCTCGCAATCTCCGCGGCGTAGAACCGCGCGCGCGGCTCCAGAAAACATCTCTCCCTCTGCAGGTGATAGAACAGCTACAGACAGAAAAGGAGAAACGGGACACAAAGAGAGAACAGATGAGGTCATGAGTTCCACATCCTGAATGACATCTTCAATCAAGACTCTTTCTAGACTCTTCCATCCCGAACAATGGCAGGAAATGAGAACGTACTGTTTAAACAGCCCCGTCCACAGCCTCAAAGAGACGCCCGCTCAGTTAGACTGAGCCTAAACCTCCACATCTGCTAAATCTGGCTCCCCCCCACAAACTCCCCCCTCCCAACCAGTTTCCTGAGGAGAGTTTCCTATTCGGAGCTCGGCCGCTCCTCTCAGCTTCTCATGACAGGATATCCTCTTTTGTCTGCATCTCCCTCACTGTCTCCTACATATTTTACGGTTCTATTTTTCATCACTCTCTCCTGTCTTTCCCTCCTTCCTGCAATATAACTCGTTCCCTCGCTGCATGTACTTGTATTTTTCAGCCTGGATGTTTATACGTTTTTGGCCATTTATGCCTTCAGTTTACATACATTCAAGATAAACATCTCAAGATATTACATCACACACCTCTCCGCCATTGATGTAGTCCAGTACAAAGTACAATTTATCGGCGGTCTGGAAGGAGTAATGCAGGCCCACCAGGAACGGATGCTTGACATTCTTCAGTAACACGTTCCGCTCAGACATGATGTGCTTCTCCTGAACATCAAAGACAGAAAGGTCAGAGGTTAAAGGTCACGATGTGGGACATTAACAGACTCAACAAATCAACAACATGCTTTAGAGTGCTGACACCAGACAGGGCAGGCTGATAAAAGCAGTTATAAAACCAGTTAGAACTGTTATCTCCATCTCTAAAAGCTCTTAATGTAAGCTCTTCAAGTTCCTGGAGCAACCATGAGGTCATCAGAGTCAGCAGGACAGTGGCTGTGTATGATTCCATACCTCTTTCTTCTTTAAGATCGCCTTCTTTTGCAGAACCTTGACTGCGTAGAACTGCTCGTCGCTGCGGTGTCGGGCCAGCAGGACTTTGCCAAAGCTGCCTTTCCCTATAACCTTGAGAAAGTCGAAGTCTGAAGGTTTGGCCGTGGGGTTGGAAGAGGGGCCGAGGTTTATCTGTTGAGAGGGGCTTGGCTGGAGAAGAAGAAGAGATGTTCAGACCAGCCGGTCTCCATGTAGTAAGCACAGTTATGTAGTAACAGACAGGCACTCATTGCCCAATCGACAAAAAACACATAGTTACCGGTGGGGAAGGATTGCTGGTTATCAGCTCAGCATCTTGTGGAGGTGTCAGGTTTAAGATGGACTGAACCTCAGGACTGAAGCAAAAAACATCAGACGTTAATGATCAGTAATTAATAGTTTTCAATACTGACAACCTCAATGTTTGTAGTTGTGGATATTTATGTAGTATCGCCAGGTTAATAATTAGAAAACAATACAAATCTAAACATTTTAAATCTGTATCGTGGTACTTGGAAATTAACATGGTACTCTACTATACTTCAAAGAACATAAATATAAATAATTATGAACATCATAGAACATGTGAAAAAAATGTCCAAAAAGCCATGCAAGTTCTATGGTACTTTTGTGTAAGTGGAAAACTATTGTAAACTGTTTTATAAACAAATGTGACATTTATTTTAAATGAAAGACAGAAACTTACTGCTTGCATGCGTAAGCGCTTGTGGAAAGCTTCTGTAGGAAGTCATTCAGTCCCATCTTTCTCTGTTTCATAAATGCTGCAGAGAGAAAAAAACTCATTTGAAAAATTGAGATCACTTAATATTCTTCCCCCATACCGGCGCTGGCTCAAGTGCCTCTATTTAAACAACAAAGCCTACCACTGAGATTAGCGACTAGTCCTCTTGTCTTAGAGTAGGTCAACTCGGGAGCTGGAACGCTCGTCTCCGTTTGAATTGTCATCGCTGTAGTTTTCCACTGTGGGCTCGTAACCAAAACGACACAAAGCGCTACTGATCCGCTTCGCCGCTGTTCCAACTATTTAAATGTCTGGAGGAGGAGTCTAGCGATCGCGTTGCGCTAAGAGGCGTGGCCTGGCGTGTTCTTAAATGCGGGGGCGTGTCTGGACGCATGCCTTGCGGGGGGCGTGGCTTGGCACGTTTTGACAGTTTCTAGCACAGACTAGCAGACTAGTCGTGACGTCAGCGAGGGGGCCTTTGGTACAGAAGCGCGTCACGCCTCACACTGTACCGTACTGTTAATGTTACCTACAGCTGAAAACATGATCATCTGACGAGCCGAGTAGAACTGCATGTTCTGTTAAGGGCAACTTTAAAATGAAGAACAGCAATTCGCCTGAGGGGATAAACCTTTCCCTCAATAACAAATGAAATTATAGTTTACTCCTCACAAGTTAAAGCCGAAAAACTTTGCTTCCTCATACCATTCGCAAATGAGTTAGCGCCTCTGAAAAAATCTACAGACGTCCACGAGGTTTATTCATTGGATTTTCAAACGAACTCACTGCTAAGGTCACTCGTTTTCCCCTTTTTCTCCTCCCCCCCAAGTTCAATTCGAACCATTGTGTTTGGTGACGCAAGCCAGTGAGACAAAGCGTAAGGATCCAAGCCAAACTTCAGCCCTCACTGGAAAAATACTGACAGCACGACAGCCGGTGTCTTTAATAAACTGAAACGTTTTCTACATCACTTCTTTCTTTCCCCTTTAGTGCTATAAGACAAAAAGCAGGAAATCTATAAGCAATGCTGTAGTTTGCCACAGTTATGCAATGCCCAAATGACTATTATTCATTAAGCACGGCGTTAGATTTTTTAACGGTTGCGTTGAAGTTTCGACTTAAGTTCAAACTGCAATTCTTAAAATTATTTCTCGCTTTGCTAATGAGATTTCTTATTCTTCACGGTGAATTTAAGTTTGTGAATGTACCTCCGAGCCCTTCCCCAAAGTGCACAACATAACATGAGTCACCAGCTGTTCTCACGCTAGTATGAGCAAGTGATTAATAACAAACCATTAAGTAAAGGTATGTCATGCAAACATTTTATCTGTGATTAAAGCACATGCTTGCAAATACACCAGTACTGATTAATAACAAGTGTATTCGCGTATAAACACGATACACGGTGTATGTACTAAAGGCTAACGTTTATAATGAATGATAACAAAAGAAGTATAGCATGCAATGTAACAAGGTATAAAAGAGCAAGTTATTAATTAATAATAATAAGTTAAATACGTTAAACGATCGTCGCCACCTTTCAGGTAATATCAATCCGCGTGCTCACGGTAAAGTTACGTAAACGTCACATAACGGCGCATATATAGTTAAATCATTAATGATGTATTAAATTATCATTAGCAGTATATACTTTACAAACAGCAATATAACGCAAACCGTTTATTTCTGCCGTACTTCTCATTTATACTGTAATCTGGCAAGCTCCCTAGTAACTGACTAGAGTTTTATAGGCTTGACAAAGCTAAGTGCACTTATCAGTCTAAATATACAGATCTGAATGTGGTGTTAATTAGGTAACCCAACTATATCCTGACGCTCACTATAAAGACACCCCTTTCAATGAAACACCATTCAAATCAAACTAATTCCCTAATACAGACGAGATTCAACACGGTTACTTACATGTCAACGGTGAAGATATGTCTTTCATAGATAGAGTCAATAAAGTGGCGCACACACGGTCGATTAGGAAGTTTGGAGGTGAATGTTTTAGCCGCATTCCATCTCCGGCTGATCTTACACCGGATGTCTGGGGGGCGGAGTTTGGACCTCCAACAATGTACTTCTGAGTGAACTTCGAGTGGCTGTGTGTCAAAGCCGAGTGAGCTGACAACCTAAACAGCATTTTTTAAACGTTTTCTGTCCAAATTAAAGCGGACTGTCATCTCTTTTATCAGCTACACATCTCAAACACACTGATTGTAATTGTTTATTTACACAAAATACTGCAACACAGAAAATGTTTAATCATACACACTCTTAGTCATTATGTCTTTTCCACATGTCGCCTATCTGTTTTTGATTTCTTAGTATCTTGATTTCTTTGCCCGGTTGGTGGAATGAACTACATAACTCAGAATATCAGAATGGCTGAGTCACTAGCTGTCAAAAAATGACTAAAAACTTAACTATTTCATTTGCCACTACCTCTACTTATATATATATATATTTCTTCGCCTTCTTATACTGTGCTGGAATACCTGAGACCTGTTTATAGCACTCATTCATTGTTGCTCTTAGTTATAGTATAGTTGCGTCCTTGTCCTCATTTGTAAGTCGCTTTGGATAAAAGCGTCAGCTAAATGACTAAATGTAAATGTAGTATGTACGCAGGCAATAAGTATTTGACTCTGCAAAATCATATTTTTCCACTCGTAAAGGTTTCTCATTTCGTTGTTATATTAACTGTTTCACATGAGATATATTTTTAGTAGTTCTCTTTCCTGTTCAGTGTCATATTTTTGTTGCTTTTAATCTTTCACAAGAGTTTTGCGAAACATTCAGAAACCTTCATCAACTTTCAGTTGTCAGTTTATTACTCCTCCTCTCTCTCCTTCTCTCTCTCTTTCTCTCTCTCTCTCTCTCTCTGTCTGTCTCTCATTCTCTGGGTATAAGTGTGTGTGAGTGAACAGCAGTCTGGGAAGAGCCAGCGAGCACACAGAGATCAACAAGGGTTCAGTCTTGAGTATCCAAACACCTTTGTTTGTTTATGTTTAAGGTCGGGATTACGTAAAATGAAATCCTATTTAGATGGTTCTGAGCCCTGAATACCGGGCCCAACCATTTTGCATACTAATGTGGTCCTGGATCACATGCTGGTTTCAGCGGCATTATGCAATTTTCACAGACACACATTCATATACACGCATACATATAAAGTTCACGTCAGTCTTTCACGATAAACTCGATGAACTTTATGGTGAAGAAGAGAGAAGACCTTTATGAACCTTAAAAAAAGAACCTTTATGAGGTCATTCACACAGAGCGATGACTGAAGGCAATGTAACAAACACAAGCAAGCACACACCCATATATTAAAGATGCGATGCAATTAAAGCTCGTTTTGGAAATGTACAGCCTCACAATTCCACAAGATAGCTCGACCTTACAGTCACCAGGAAATTACATTCACAACCTGTTTTAATGTGATGTCGTTTGAAGTGAAACAGGACATTTAATGAGAAAAGAATATGGGGCGGGGCTTGATTTTTTAAATTGTAAATTGATTGAATGTGGAACAGTGGTTACTGCATACAGAACGCAGCCAGATGTAAATGTGAGTTTGTCGTAGATGGTGAAGGATCGTTCGTCTTCTTAAACGCTGTTTTGCTGTCATTGACATGGAGGCCGAAAGTCAAGTTCACCATCAAGAGAATTCTGATGTTTTGCAAGAGTAACACTCAATTTCTAAATCTTGCGAAATCGCAAATATTGCAGTAACCTTTGTTACGTAACGTACACAGCTGTTAATGTTAACATCAATTATTTGCAAGATTTTTAAAATTTAAGCATTTAGTAAAACAGCGGAGATGACAGAAAAATGTACTAAGAAAGTAAATTCTAAATGTTAAATTTTCAACCTAAATTGTTAGTATTTGAAATGAGGTTATCTTTGAGTTTTATCAAAATATACTTGTGTCATATCTCTGTGCTGGGTTCAATGTTAAAGAGTTATGAAAAAGCAGAAATATCACTCCATGTAAATAAGATAAAGGTAAACACAGATTATTTTTATTTATTTTCCCATGTGCCTTATTTTTCAGATAAGCTTATCGCTAACCTTTGTATGACTGCATATATACAGCCATTGACGGTCAGAGAACTGTAAAATCTCGCACTTATCCACATGATTCTTTAATAGGATCAGTTAAATCAATACACTGTATCTTCACAACGTCTGAATAAATCTGTGTGCGGTGAGTCTGTAGCACGATCAGGTTTCATTAGATGTTTGTAACTGTATGTTATAAAAGAGGTTTTTAACAGACGTGCCAGTGTTTGGAGCACTGGCCCAAAAACACTTATTAAAGTTCTTACTCTAATCCTCCGTGACTCAAGGTGATTTCAGGTCATGTTTATATCCGCAAGAAAGGAGGAGAGAAAGAAAAAAGAAAGAGATGAAGACAACTCAACAGAAAGAGAAGGACGCGTGATGAGTGATCACAGACACAGCGATGAAGAAGCGAAAAGATTGGTGGGAAATAGACTTACTGTTGTTGGAGGAACAGCAAAAATCAGACTCGGGGTCGCCGTGGTAGTAGAGATCCATTGCCTGGGAATAAAAGAGTAATATAGGTCAGTGCAATGTGTCTTAGGT
Organism: Botia almorhae; assembly: GCA_036877575.1. NCBI lineage: Eukaryota > Metazoa > Chordata > Actinopteri > Cypriniformes > Botiidae > Botia > Botia almorhae. Next base: position 4,128 of record JAZGTJ010018206.1, on the reverse strand, counting down.
GAAACTATCTTTTGTTAGTATTGCATGTCTCCCCAGCTAACAGAGAACGTTCTCAAAACGTTGGTTGACATTCCCTAGAAGAACAACATTCTGAAAATGTTATTTTCAAATTGTTATTGGAACATTTCGATTAAATATCATTCATATCATTTGAATATTATTCTCAAAACCAAGCAATAACCGCAATACAACATCTAAAAAACTGGATGCTTTGAACGTTCTTAAAACGTTCAAAGTAACATGTTTAAAATTTATAGAAACATTAGAGAAACGTGTATTACAACCTAAAATTGTTAGCTGGGTCTCTTGACCCAAACAAGTGTGATTATTGGCAGAACTCAGGTCCTTCAAAAAGTGACAAAAGTATTTCTGAGTGAAACTGCATTTATAACATGTATTAGAAGTGTGACTTCGCTTCATCAATAATGTACTTCAGATTTACTCACTGAATCAGTGGGAAGGATTTTGAACTCATTTGGAATCTCATTTATTTTCTCACACGCTCGCACGCATCACAGTTAAATTACGACTTTCAGATGGACCGTCACATCTGTATTAATCTACAGCTAGTAAAAATGAAAGCATGTGACATCTGGAATCTAGTTTTGCGCCCATGTGGGGTGAGCAAGAGAGAGAGAAAAAACAGGGTGAGAGGGATAGAGAGTGAGAGAGAGTAATTACCTAAATCCACTTCTTTAATAACCTCTCTGAAGACTTTAGTAAGACTTAGTATTAATTTCTTTGCACGTGCACTTACACTTATGAACCCAGATCATGTGTTTTACAGCCCTTTTATCTCAAAAACAGGGATAAAACTATATGAAGAGGCTACAGGAAGATCAGCCCATAACCACTGAAGAGAAAATTAAGACAGATGATGTGAATATAATACATGCAGACACTGTAAACATGCTATATTATTTCTGTATGCTGATACATAGAGCAGGTCACATGACACTGTTGGTTTAAGAACACTGACAACAGTCATTCTCATGACCTCTTTAAATGTTCTTCTGGCTCTGGGGCTTATATCAGTGGAATGTTGCAGTTTGGGGTTTTGTGTACTGGGACAGGCATTCAAAATATAAGTAGGAGTAAGTGTATGTTCGGGCTCTAGTACAGTGGCCCCAAAAAGGTTCTGGAGCCTTAGGTGACACCAATAAAGGAATTAATTTGATTATTATCAAACAAAAGTGGCGTCTGCAAACAAAGAGTGTTTTCTCAAATCTGATCAATCTGATTAATGATGAATTGATTTCACAATTCATCTTTCTTTAAATGTTCTGCTGTGAAACTTTTTTTAAATAATGCCACCAGGTTTGATGTTTTGTTATCTATAACCTTCGCCATGTTTCGTTTTGTATAAGAGCTGGTGTCTGTATTCCATGTATTTTATAATTTCCCTGTTTTGTCCTGTTAAGTTTGTCCTTATTTCTATACTCTGTACTTGTTTAATGTCTCAGCTGGTTTTTCTAAAATGTTTTTCTGTAAAGCTGCTTTTGCAACAATGCTAAAGTGTGAAATGCGCTTCATAAACAAATAATATTAATTAATTAAATAAATATTAATTAATTTAAATAAATTAAATTGACTTGTTCCTGTGTGCATTTATATATGTATATTCATCTATAAGGGTGTTTATGTGCTGACCTGTGTGCGTTGCCGTGGTTGCCATGCCTCCTCATTCCCATATGTGATGAAGGGTCCATTGCAGATGCAACACTCCAGCAGTACAGGGTTTCCTAACAGGGGTGACATGGTCCAGGGGCAGATCATATGCATTTCTGACTCTACCTCCTTCACTTTACTGTCATTGTGATGTCGACTTAGCATCTTCCATTTTCTCACCTGGTAAAAAAACAAACTAGAGGTTAGTGTGGGGTTTGAACCAACAACCATTTGGTAACTGGCTCCGAATTCCAACCATTACATTATGCAACCCCCCCCCCACCCCTAAGTGTAAATCAAGCAATCCAGTAAAATAAAATTAAACTAGAATCAAACCATTTTCATTCCCATGACTTTGTCATATGCATTTCTCAGGAGCACAAGACCAGTTTCTCAGTACAGTAAAGAACTGTGAGAAATAAGTCAATCTCGGGGATCAAGGGTTAAAGGTCAGAGTTAAAAGCAAAGCTGGATTTGACTCATAGACTCTGTGAACTGTGAGCTGTGTGTGTGTGTTAGGGAATTCTGCTCATAAATGCTCAAGGGTCAGTGAATGACGTCACGGCACAGACTTCAGCTTATTCGGTAATCCACAGTAATCATAAAGACACAGACCGATGCACAAACACACACACTTTGCTCTTTAGACCCTTATTCCAGGGATGAAGCAAAATTCCAGAGAAAGGTGATCTTGGAACTGCAGGCACCTTCTTAAACCTCAGTACAGCACACACACACATACACACACACACACACACACACACACTCAGCCTGTCCTACATATTTCAACATCAAAAGCTGCCGATTATGTAAGTGCACTTACAGGGAAATGTTAAGATAAAGAACAGTTAATCAGCAACTCTTCGCCCTTCTCTCCTCTCCTCTGATGAAGAGTGAGTTTGCATTTTTTCTCACAAGGCTTTGCACAGTTACTGTATTGTCTTCTACACTGTATTTTCCATGCAGAGATTTTCCAGCCAATACAAAGACCTTATTTTTGTAGGCCTTGGGGTGCATTTATGTCTGTTTCTGCTAAGTAACCAAAATATTAAAAATGTTATTTTAAAAAACATTCAAATGTCCAGTTTTTAGACGTCGTGTTAACAATTATTGCTTTATATTGCATCATAACTTTTTAAATTCTGTAACATTCTAAAAATGCTCCACATCTTAAGAATAATGTTTTTGATATTTTTATTACATGTCACATTACAAAAAATACTAATGTTACTGCAAAAATGTTTTTCATAACTTTGAGAGAACGTTGAGAGAACGTTAGCAAACTTTCAGAGAATGTTCCCTGTTAGCTGGGTTATTATTGATTCTGCTGGCAGATACTTTTTATTTATTGCTCATACTTACCATAGCAACCACAATGCAATGACCTGGCAACCACCTATAATACCGTGGTATCATGGCAACAAGTTTTGGTACAGGTTAGCGCCACTCACTCTAATTTGGTTCTTGTTATTTTTGTTTAACTTGACAGGGTATTGGAAAATATGTAACAATTTGGGTACTGTAATGTGATTGTTTAATGTGAGTGTTTATGTGTGAGACTCTGTATATTCTGTACTGTTAAACATTTCAGTTTTCACATAAGAAACATTTCTATGAGCACTTTATGTAAGTGATTGTGTGTGCGCCTGTCTCTTGTTCCAGTCCTTTCCTACACACGCTTACAGTATATGCACTTAATCTTGTTAGTGTAATTACAGTAAACCTTCTCTGAACCAGGAAAGTATTCAATTCTCACGAAATAAGTCTTAAATCCCAAACTCACAAAATCTGTCAGCCTGCTGTGCTGATTTGTAATAACTCAGGCCCGTACGAAGCTCTATAAATATAATGCCTCATTCAGCGTGCCAGCAATAAATGTATAAAGTAGGTGAAGGTCAGGAACTCTCTTAAAAGAACTTCTGCCCAGCTGACAGCATTGGCCCAGCTTGGAAGGTGAAAAAGAATCTGGATGTGAGCCACAGCTCGGCTGGCACGGCACCAGAGAGTTAGCATGCAACAGCACGGAACACAGACAAGAGTCCAACACAGAGATCAAGAACCTGAACCAGCACAGGAGGTCCGAGTGGAACTGACACTGCTCTTGTCAATATAAGATCTTCACCCCAGCTAACAACTTTAGGTTGTAACAACATTTTTTTACTTTTTCAAAACATTCCACCAGCAACCTAAAAATAATGTTTAGGAATGTTTATATATCATGTACAACATAAAAAAAGTTCTACTGACGTTACTGCAAGGATGTTTTTGAATGACTTTGAGAGAATGTTTGGAGAACAACATTCTAGCCAACATTCTGATAATGTTCCCTGTTAGCTGGGATGACAGTGGTTCTGTGTGGCTGGATGTGTGTGTGTGTGTGTGTGTGTTTCCCAGAACCCAGTAACCATTAGCCTCATTAACACACACCAGAGGTTTATAGGGACAAAGGCCCTGCAATGC
>JAZGTJ010018204.1:0-11570 GCA_036877575.1 Botia almorhae | reverse complement strand
TAAGCTCTTGCTACTTTTTTTTTATTATCGTCAAATTTAAAGTAAGTCCTTCCCCATTAAAAAAAAAGTTCAGGCTCAGGATTTTTTTTTACTTTAACCCCTGCTTATCGCTTCGATATTCCTCAGAGCATGAATTCATTTTGCTTTGACGGAACAAATAAACATGGCTGTCCTTTATAAGATTTTATAGGACCATTGATCTGTTTTAAAAGTAGCAACTGTTTTAAAAGTAGTAAATGCTTACAACTAAGTCTTAACAGTTGTTTGCCTACACTCACCTGTGGGAGGATGTTTTACTGCATGTGCATTAGAAAGATAATTACTGTTGCTGTACTGTAAACTATCTGTGAACTTTAATATAATGATTTCCAGGGGCTGTAGAAGTCATAGAAATTTCTATAGGGATTGTAATTAACGCTTTTTTAATAGTAATTTCTCTTTCTAAGTGCGTATGAAATGATTATTTTTGTAAATCTTATTTAATAGTCACAAGCAACTAGAAAAGACATAAAAATGTGTTAGTCAAGGTGTGGGAACCCTAAAATAGGAACATAAGGGTATCCGAATGCTTTTCTGTACAGACCGGATTTTCTAGCTGTGAATCTATGAATCACATGGAGTCTTGGCTATTTATATTCACCATATTAAATTTGCTTTTATGTGCCAAGTGCAGTGTTTCAGATCAGTTTTGTCTCTTAAATCAGTTGGAAATGATTGAAAAACATTAAATGCTTGTGCCTGAATGGTTTTGCAGGTGAAATTGGGTAGATGTGACATGCAGACTTTACAGTTTCTCTCTTTGTCTATGCTGTAAGGGAGTGATATTAATTCCACTAATCTGTAGTCTTGGGGTTTTGTGGGAATAATTAGGCAGTTGGATTATGGCTCATTTGGGGGATTATATTCCTGCATTAACCTCTCACAGTGGCCCAGGTTTATCTAGCTGGGTGGCTTTCTCTCTGCAATGTTCGTCCTACTTGTAACCTCTCGCTGTCTCCGTCCCTCCTTCCCCTTCTCTCTACTCAGGCATGCAACACTAATATTTTCCCAGACAGTCCCAGCAGCCCCTAAGTGATTTATTTTTTGCATGTTTTTCTGATAAGCATCAGTCTGAAAAAATTAGTGGGGTATCAAAAACCAAAAAAAGACCTGCCCATGAGCAGTGACACCATGTGTTTGTTTATTGTGGGGGGGTTGAATGAAAACTCTAATTCTGGGCAAATTTTTTTTAATTTTGCTCTGATGTTTCCTTTTCATCTTACTGGATTTAAAAAGCTTAAATTCAGTGGCCTACAACTCTTTTTAGTCAGCATGTGTCTTGTTTTCCACCGACTGTCAACTTTCAATTGATACGTCATGTACACTGCAAATGAAGCCGTGTCTAAAGCAACATATGGTATATACTATGAAAAGCAACGTTTACACGGCTTTTAAAACCTCATTTGTTCAACCTCAATCTATGGGTCATATGCCACTGACTAGTTAAAATACACTTTAATGTGTAACTATTTAAATATTTATTTACACCCTTTAAGTTTCCTTACTAAACTGCTAAACTGGGCTAAAGTCTGGCCTAGTCTGCTTCATGGTTATCCACAGCCTTATTATTTTAAGTCCATTACAGTCAGACCTGCACACTAATGTCAGTGCATGTTTGATGGTGTGACAACATGCCGGTCTCAGATCAGTATTCTGTATGGTTACACCTCACCTTCTGATTCAGCACGGCTTCTGTTGAAGGTTGATTGAAAGATCTCTCTCTCTCATCTGTCTTTAGCCCCCAGCTCTGTCTCTTTGGATATGCTGTATATTCCTGATGCTGGTTTAAAGCACACATCAGTAAATATGCTCTTTGATGTGTTGTAGAGGGAATGTGTGTGTGTGTGACAGTTATTCTGCTCCCTGGAGCGAGCGCTAACTCTCTCCTGCTCGCTTTCTTTAGAAGGCTTTCTGTTGTCTGTTGGGCTGAGCATTTGAACATGGACAGACAGATACACACACACACACACACAAACAGTTTAAATGACTTGCTGGTGCCCGCAGAGAGGGGTAGAAGTCAGTGGGGTTTTATAATTAAGTGCTTGGCTGTGAAGAGACTTTTCTCTTCGTTTTGTTCTTCTATCTTTCTCACTCATCATTAGCATTGGGGGCTAAAACAAGCGTCACCCTTTAGGACAGAGGTGTCAAACATCAGTCCTGAAGGGCAACAGTCCTGCAGTGTTTAGATCCTACCCTGTCTGTATTATTCAAGTCATGTGAGAAACTTGTTTGGTTGGTTCAGGTGTGTTCGATTAGGGTTGGAGCTAAACTCTGCAGGACTGGCCCTCCAGGACTGGAGTTTGACACTTGTTCTTTAGGACATTTAAGAGATTGATAAACTACATTAAAGAGAAGTAATAAACTATACGTTTATCGAAGAAAGTATTTTCTTACACAATACATGAAATATGCCATGCACAGGCTTCTGGGAACATTTTAATTGCAAGTTGAAACTGGCGGTTTCATGGTTCTATTTAATGGAAAATATTAAGCATCATTAATATTGTGGTGTTTTAATTTACTTTATATATTTTATTTTATAGTTTCGTTTTCATGTGGTGAAATCATCTTGAATGTCTTACTAGGCAGATTAGAAACTTCCAGGCAGTTGTGTTGAGGCAATTGGAGCTAAACTCTTCTGGACAGTGTTGCTCCAAGACTGAGTTTGGACACCACCAATAAAGACAGATTCTAGGAGCTTAAAGACAAATTTTGAGGAGAACAAGTAATTGTTGTAAATTTCAGAATATGAAAAATTTGTTGTAAATTATGATGCTCAAATAGATGATGCCAGTCCCAGTTCTCTTTTTGCCAATTTTTTTGCTCAGTAATTTCCTGTCACTCCACTGTTTCTGTTTTCAAGTCAAAAGCTCCAAACAATGTTACATTTTTCCATGTAAAAATTGTGTTTCCCCTACGCACGAGTGAACAAAACCTTGATTTTTCAGACTGTCTTGTGCTCACTATATTCCATCAATTTGTTCATTTGTCTTCCTGCATTTGTTGACGGGAATTTAAGGACATGGCTCACATAAAAGAAAATCTTGATTACAGCTGTCACACGTCGCAATGTATGGATTTTTAATGCTTGCAGTTGTCAGACCCTTTTCATGTTCCCCATTCTTTATAGAATGGTTTGTACATTTTTTTCTTTGTTTGTTTTTTGTTTTGTTTTTCTCAGACATTTAGGTAACGAGTGGCATCAATTATGCTTAACGAGCATTTAATCTGTTCCCTGCTGTCTCTCTCTCTCTCTTGCTTGCTTACTCTCCTTTGATGATATACAGTTCCTTTTGCTTGGGTTTGTTTTAGATGATTCTATCATGTATTTTTTGCTGACAAGCTTGTTTTAATCTGGCCTTCTCTTTTACATTCAGCTGTAATCTTTCAAAATGGACCCCAGCATAGTGTTTTACCTTTTAATATTGATCTTTGTTTCAACAATGTGCAGAACCGTGTGTGTGTGTGTGTGTGTGTGTGTGTGTGTGTGTGTGTGTGTAACACTGTTGAATAATCGTTTTCCTCACTTCCTCAGCAACTCCTGCGAGAAATGCAGCAGATGGCCAGCCGACCATTCGCTACCGTCAACGTTGCCTTGGAGACGGATGATGAGCCGCCAGACCTGATTGGTGGAAACGTGAAGGTTAGCGTGACCTTTGGTGTGATGATATTACTGTTTGGCTTTAAAAGGGGTGCAGTTACTGCATATGTTAATGTTGGGAATAAGCTGAGTCAATCTTCAAGTTCCAAAACCAAGTGAGCTGGCTTGCTTTCTGTTGTCAACATTAGCAGCTGCTGTCTAAAATAGCATCCTAGCCACTGGAAACCGGCGCATATCATGTGTAATTTAAAAATTGTAATTTCAAGGCCTGAAATGGTCATGTAAATTGGTCAAATCTAGAGGAGAGCAAGTATTTACTGTTTGTTATTTCAGAGGATTAGTACCTTACATACAAATGGAATTCTTCCCAAAGATCTAATATCTAAAAAATAGTTTCTAAAAAAACGTGTGAAATCTTAATAAATAACTTACTAAATTAAAAATGCTTCACTTAGGTAGTACTTCTTTAAACTGCACGCATCAAGTTTGTTAGTAGGACATGCTAAAAATAAATTATATAGTCTGATGTGGACAGCCACAGTTATTTAACAAAACTTTTAAGGGTTTAATATATCAACATTTTTCTAGGCTCTCAACCATAAAAACTTTAAGTAAAGCTTATCACAATGCTTTGGCAGTGCAAATTTTTCTGCCAACCGTGTGGAACAGCCCATGCGTTGGGTGCGTGCCTAAAATTCCTTAAAATGCCATCCAGGTAGGCAGCTCACTTTTGAAACAGAGCGACTGTTTCTGGAGTCTCAGACAGCAGTCACGTGGAGGCTTTGTTATTTAGACTTTCTGTGGTGCTCAGCATGAACGTAAAGGGAACTTCAAACCTTCACACTTTGGTATGGCTACACCTGGGCCTGCTGTTGACTTCTGTTCCAGTTTCTAGTTGTGAATGTGCTTTTAGTTGTATTTTAGTTTTACAGCCTTTTGGTCCCTCTATGAGATTTGTGACTAACAACTGTATTACGTAGTTATTTTATTCCAAGAATTGCTGATTGTAATTACTGGTTTTTTTTTGTAACATTGTAATGACAGTCTTGGAGTAAAGATCCAATTTAGATTTACCTTTCGCCTCTGTTTTCTCTTCTGCTCTATCAGTGTCTACACTTCAAAACTAATTACAATCCAGCTTTTTTACAATCCAAATTTTTGAAAGCAGAAAACTTTGAATGGTGTTCTCTCAAATCTGATATAGGGGCCCTGAGGGCATTAAAACTAAAAGAACAGTTGGGCACCCAGGAGCCCAGACATCAAAGCATTTATGTTGTAGTGTGTGACCCTTGATGCACTCTTCTAATAATAATAATAATGTATGTTTGTATAATGTATATATGTGTGTGTATGCATGTGTATATATATATATATATATATATATATATATACACAGAAAATAGAACATGGTCAGTGTCACCAATTTTCTTACTTAGTGACCAAGAAATACTCAAAAAATGAAAAAAAAACTATTCAATTAAACTATTAATTTGTTGCCCATTCAATTAACCAGTAAAATATTTAGATTGGCTACTTAGATTTTTTTTGTCTTCTAATGTATTAAGTTTTAATTGTTGTGACTGTTTAGAATGGTGTGTTAATTACTGTGCTGTGCTTTAGCTGTTAAACAGTTTGCATTTAAAACCCTCTTGTGTAAGTCCTTAAATTCATCCCCTTCAGTGGACCACTACTACAGAAATGCATGTGCAGTTTATTGCTCATCCCGCCACAAGCGCAACACTACGTCAAGTTTAAAATATTACACCTTTTAAAAATGCATTTTGAACCTCATATGTTTATATGAGCTGCTTCTGGCTGTTTTTGAATATGAAAAACACATCTGAATGAAGTGAGACCAACCTGAACCAGCAAAATTGAACAGGACTTCTGTGAGATTGATATGTCGACAAGTTAGTTGGTTTGCATGGATCTCTCTCTCTCTGGCTCCCTCTCTCGCTCTCTCTGGCTCCCTCTCTCGCTCTCTCTGGCTCCCTCTCTCGCTCTCTCTCTTGCTCTCTCTGTCTCTCTTTCTCGCTGTTGCTCTCATTTTCTTTTTTAATTATAAGAGTTAATTAAACAGAACCTGTCTTCTGCTCGCTCAGTCTGGTTGCTTCAGATAATCGCCCAAATCCAAACGTAATGGACGCATATATATACACGCATACATACTCGGATGCTGTTCCTCTCAGAAGCTGTAATTGAATTTTACTAGGAGTTTGTTTTTTGTGTGTGTGTCTAGAAGTAGGTGTGTATGGTTTCAAAGATAAATGCTGCTTTCCTGCTACTCTGAACTGACAGAGTGGTAGAGCAATGAGGAGAAAGATGGGGGGTGGACTGGTGGTAGGATAAGAAGCGCTTTCAAGTTTAGAATATATGAAGAGAGGTAGAGGTGAATGTGCAAACTTGTGTAAAAAGAAAGATGTGTGAGCAGAGGCAGGAGAGTCGTCAGATGCGCACAAACATGCATTGTCTTATTAATGCACTATATGCTATACACTAATACTATACACGGCGCACAATTGTGGGCTATTATGCAGTTAAGCAAAGGGAATTTGTGTGAGTGAGAGAGTTCATGCAAGCTTTCAGTCTAAGGGCAAAATGAGTGTATGAAAAGGGTCATTTATATGCGTGTTCTAACAAAGGGTCATGTTTTGTCACACTGGTAAAAGACACATGTGCATAAAACATGGAATTACTGTAATACCATGGTATTAATCATATTATTATGACAATTGTACCATGGTATTACTATTGATACCATCAGTATACCATGGTAATACCACAGTCCGTTTTAAGTAAATTTAACTTAAAATAAAGTTAATTTATCATATATGAAAAAACACCTTTTATTTCTATTCTAGTTTGCCCTACTGTACTGCCCTACTGAGTTTTTTTTAGATATCAGTTGTGTACTTTATTGAAGCTGTATACCGCAAGAGACCATTAGTGATTTTCTCTGTGGTTAAAGGGCCAAAGTGTTTAATAAAATAACAGCAATATGATAAGATGCCAGTGTCCCAGGTGTGCTAATATCAACTTAACTGAATTTGATCTTTCGCAATAACATCAAGCCCTTTGCCTCAGTTTTATTGTTGGCATAGTTGGTGCATTTTGCATTTGTAGGGCAGCATGTGTGTGTGTGTTTTATTAAAAATTAAAAAATTTCTCTCTTTCCCTTCAAATAGTCTGTACCCAAGCCCATAGCTTTGGAGCCCTGTTTTGGGAATAAGGCAGCGGTGCTCTCCATCTTCGTTAGATTGCCCAGAGTCCCCGGGGGCATCCCTCCTCCAGGACAGTCAGGTGGGTCTCTGAGACTAATCATTTTGCCCACACTGTGTCAAACTGAGTGTTGAACAATTTTTTGCTTTCTGCTGCCAAAGCCATTACAATGATGGTGAGAAACACTCTTTTTGTCTTCCTCTCTTCTCAGGTCTGGCAGTAGCTAGTGCATTAGTGGACGTCTCTCAGCAGATGTGTCTGGGATATAAGGAGAAATCAGGAGGATTGCGTTGCCGCAAGCAACAGCCATTAGCGCAGCCTGCCACCTGCATCTGACATTTACCCCTCATCTACTGACCTCAGACCCTTGCTAAGACTGAGTCACAGGAAAACACTAACAGCTGGGTCACATTTACAGGAGAAACGGGTGTGGTTTACTGAAGCCAAGCTGACTCTGACTGGAGAAATTGAATCGCTTTTGGCCAACAGAATGAACCCAAGCTTAGAAAATGCTACAGAAGAAAATGATCTCCTATGTGACCCTGTCTGATAGGACTTCACCTGCGGGCCACTTTATGATATTTAACTTATTTCAGTTATTTTATTTCACTTTTACAATCAAGAGTAAAAGTCCTTGCACTGCTGCATCTGTGTATCGAAGGCAACACACAAACTACCCTTCTGGAGACAGTCTTTGGCTGCATGGCTAACACAAACACACACATACACACGGAGGCATGCAGTGCACCTTTGCCTCTTTAATCGTTGCTCCTTTAAGTAGTTTAGTCACCACATGTTGGTTTTATTAATCTTTAATTTTGTCTAATTTGTGTGTGTAGCGCACCAGCTCTCCAGTTTGATTAGTGTTTACAACGGTTTAATTCTCAGGTCATCTTTGCCGACTCTCAAGAGCTTTGCGTCTTCATTTTTACCTTTTCACATCTTCACTCTCTCTGCTGAATTACCTTCATTTACATGTTTACTGATCCAAGCCATTAGAAAGATGCTCATGCTCATGAATGTTGACGTTTGCGGTAATGATAGTTTGGCTTTTACAACATATTTTCTTCTTGTGTCTAAAAGTCTCTGGCCATTTCTCAAACACATTTCAAGGTAAAAGGAAACAAAGATGATCTAAAAAGGAGACGGCAGCAGGGCGCAATCAGAACAAGCAAGGACCTTGTTTGGGTTCTTTAAAATGTCAGATGTCAGTTTTGCCCAAGGAGGGATTATCTGCATACACAAATGCACAAACCCAGGTGTGTGTTGGATACTGTGGGGATTCTCAAGGATATGCAGTGGATTGCCTAGTGTAAAGGAAAGGTCAAAGATGGAATGAGCAAATGTGACATAATTCTAAAGAGATGTAAGTGCATGTAGCAGTGCAATCATTACTTTTTTGTGCCTGTGTGTGTGTGTGTGTGTGTGTGTGTGTGTGTGAGCGACTATATTGAGACGGCACAGATGACCTGATTGCTCGGTTCTTGGTGCTGTTTGAGTGGGCCATGAATAAAGGGATACAGGTCATTTGAACAGGACAAAGCCTGTAATACTGACAACACAAACAAGATATAATTAATCTGCCTGTGATCCTGGCAGTGTGAATATAAAGGTGATCTTAATGTTAATGGGATATAGAGGAATGTGTTCAATTTTTACAGATTTGTTCAAAAGACGGGCCAACATTTTTCAGAAGGTCCTCGCATACTCTTATCTTGTGTAACAGAAGGGCCCAAAAGGGAAAACATGCATACATGTGATTTAATGAAAGGAGCTGGTCTCTTCATATGGAAGCTTATTCCCACAATGCTTTACTCTATAAGCCTCAAACTACTCCTATAGAGCACATACACACAAACACACACTGACTGCACCATCTATATACAGTGATACTGTAGAATTGGAGTTTGTAGTTTGTTAATATGTATAATGTAGCAGCAAGTGCACTCATGTTTTTTGTACATAGTGATGGACAGTAATGTGAATGCGTCTCTGTTAAGCGACTTACTGCACCTGGTGGGTGCAGAAACCCAGGCTTTTGAAATGTGACTGCATTGCAGCTTCTTTTGTATGTACGATGGCGAATGTCATGAACGAACTTTAAACTAGCCGCCTAAGACAAACAGACCTGAAAATTTCAAGTGATCTTGTAATTATACATGTACATAATGACATAGAACATTTTGTCTATAATTAAATGGTAAAATGAATATGATTGTGTTTATTAATCGCTCTGTTTTTAAAAGTGCCATTTTTTACATTTGTTTTCTCCCCCATAATTGATTTAAGCAGATGATGAGTTTTCTTTGGCAGTTTTACCAATGGGTAATGTACGGATGCTCGTGGAACACCACACTTATGCCGTAATGTGTGCACTGTACATCTGTACATCCATTTTAATCTTTATACCATTATTATTAATGCTACATGTAAAGCATGCATCACTATTACTTATACGTAAGAGGTTATGGATTTAAAATCTACAACCTGAAATCTTTGGTTTGAAACGGAGTGTGCTACAGACATGAAAGAAACCTCAAATCCTGTGTCTGGTTGTGCTGTTACTTTCTGAAGTAATCTGACGTCAGATTACAGTGAAGGTCCAGAGTGCCACTGAAGGAGAGATTTGCATCATATTAATAATCAGAATGTCAAGGAGACTTTGTAAAGCAAACACCTGAAAACCAAACATGGCCGCTCACATTTTCTTCAGAGAAAGTAGACTGATTTATAGTGTGCCATTTTAGATTACTTTTCCTCAGTGTTTATCTAGTGCTTGGAATGAAAACATCTCCGAGCAGATGCAGTCAGAGCAGAATTATGTGAGGGATCCACAACAGGAGATGCATTTATCTAGATGCAGCACCATACACCCTTATGATGACTCTGCTGCTCCATAATTTAATCAAAATATCACACCATTTGTTGTGTGTTTGCATTAACCATTTTCAAGTACATTGGCGGGCATTCAAAGACAGACAGTGTTTTGATGTTTTGTTGTTGTCAGGTTGAGGATTGAGCTGAGCAGGAGAATTCCACAAAGCAAATAACATGACAGTTCTTGGCCTCAGCAGAAAAGTGACTAGCTGAAAAATACTCCCTATGCTGGCAGTGCACAGAGGTTTGTCCAAATCTCTGTCTGAAACCGGTTTGAAAGAACCTTCACACAAAAACTCTGAAGTCTTTGACTGGTTGGGCAGTGAGGCATCTGCTTTAGGTTTAGGACACTGTGTGCAAGCAAAAGTCTCATGTTTCCTTTCCTTGGGTCAAGATGTCTAGGTATATCTTCTGCATATGTCAAGTGGCAGCAGCGCTATGCTAACTGCCACGTGTGGGAGTTTTATTATGTGCATGCAGGGGGGTTGTTTGCATGTGATTGGAGGTGTGTTGACCCAGATAATGAACACAGGTGGCATGTAAACACTGGCAAAAAAGGGGTTACTTCACTTTCTAGCTTCTCATTACCCCTTAAGATTGAGTTGGTCGGCAGGCCCACATGAAATCTGCCCTCGCAATACTCACAGGATTATAATGCCCATTATTCACATAGTTGCCCCACATGGCCATAGGTAAGAATAGGGTCTCCTGGCTCTATATTGTACAGGTCCACTCACTTTAAAAAAAAAGTTTAAAGATGATTGTGGTACCCCACAGAATTGTATGACCCTGAACCACTGCCATTTGCTTAATTATTTGTCTAATTGATTATGCTTTCAGATGTCAATAAGTGTATAGTACTTCTAATACATTTACCATACTTAAACCATTTCTGCAGATTTTTACCCAGAAAAATCCCTCAGGGTTCTGTTGATTTGATAACATTCTTGTTTAGCTCACCCGAATTTACATAAATACATATTTGGACACAAACTTTATTCTGTACATCTGTATCTGTCAACGTTTTTCCAGGAAACAACAAGTAAAATCCATAAATTCCACCCATTTGACAGAAAGGCCCCATTTTGTGATGTGAGAGGCCAATTGGTCAGTAGTCTCTGCTGGTTGGGGTTCAAAGCATTTACTTCTCATTCACTTTGTTTGTCAAGACAATCAACAAAAAAAGTCACAAAACATTGCAGATGCCAAGTGCTCATAGTATGGGCGGTGGAATACTGTGCTGTTATTCTGTGAAGAGAATCATTGACTGTGCTCGTTCTGATCGGCTGAGATAAACAGTGAATTAGGAATTGGGGTAAAGCTGCTCGGATTCACATGGACATGAAGTGCTTTGTTTAACAGTGTGCAATAAGCAGTTTAAACAGAATTTTAGACACCCATATACCCAGGCGAAGTATGCAAGAGCTGCTCAAAGACCACTGTGTTTATCGCTGAGGAATGGGAACAATTTAAGATTTTTTTTTTTAACTGTTACACACTTGTTACTCTTCATATTTGTGCCTTATATAACATTGTGTACTTCAGGAAAGTACAGTCCACTCCAAGAACGTCTGAAAAGGGTGGATCAGTCTGTAGTATCGTACATCTGAACAATTCAGCCACATTTACAAAAATAAAGACCATCTGTGCAACCCATTGAGACCCAGTCTCATGTGAATGAGCTGTTATCGTAGACATGTCCAGTGTACATAATACGCTTTTCTATCTTTTTTACTTCAAGACATCACAAACACTTCTGCATCTCTTGAATATACAGCATATCAATGTCATCTGTTCAAACGAGCTGGAAAAACAGATAATAAAATATGGATGA
>JAZGTJ010018203.1:0-11571 GCA_036877575.1 Botia almorhae | reverse complement strand
CCCTGCTGTATGTCTGAGACCATGGGTGGAAATGTTTTTCTTGTCCAAATAACTTTTATCAGCACTGCTTTAATGACAGCATGCACTTGAGCTGGCATGTACCAAACCCGATGGTTCATGTCGTCCCAGCATAATTAAATTCCAAAGAGTAGCTGTGTGTTTCTGTGGAAGCAAGGAAATCTCACCTTATGTAAAGTAAGTTCAGTTAACATGGTCAATTCCACACATTTCTTTTATTGGATTGGTGACTTAAATAGCGTTGAACTTGTGTTAAATCTCATTTATTTTATGTAATAATTGTTCTTCTAAATGTTTAAACATCCTGAAACTTTATTTCCAGATTTTGAATCCCATGTTTATCCATTTGTTCTCATACTTACAGACCCCACTATGAATATCATAAATATATTTGCTAATTGTATGTATGCATTTATGTATACATGTGTATTTGTCATAGCTTTGAGGTTGAAGTGACTTTTGTATGTTTATTGTATGCATTTTGTAACATGGCATCTTTCAAACAGGCTAAAACGTCAATCAATATCAGGGGTTTTTAGCCCAAGATCTCATTTTGTAATGACTTTTATTGACTAAATGTAATTATGGTGTGGCTGTCTGAAGAAGATTCAAAATGTAGCAGCTGCATTAGGCAAGAAGCTGAAAGGTTCAGCCGGAAAGAAGAGAGAGAGAGAGAGAGAGAGAGAAGATGGTGGGCGAACGAGGGAATGGTAGAAACAGAGTAAAAGGCCAGGGAAAAACAGGTGGAGTGTGTGTGAACGGGCCGTGCAGATGGACAGTTTGTACATTGAAAAGTGATTTATGGGCCAGGGGAATACAATCAACATGTTGAACTTTAATTGTGTTCATTTTGATTGAGGGGGGCGGGGCAGTTAATACCGCCTCATGATTGATGTCACGAGGCGACGACTTTGGCTGCACACTTTGTCTTTTCAGCTTTGGCATGACTATGAAAGCAGCTGATAAAAGCAATTCATTGGCATGGAAGTTCTGTACTAATGCTTGAAATGAATTCTTGGTGCAGATTTGGAGACATATTTTCACTGATAAAAATATGTCTATGAATCCAAAGCTGCATGTTTAAATAAGCATGTCTGCGAGGAGCCTTATCTGGCCTTATTTCATCTAATCGGGCAACAAATGAGCCACGTCCTAATAGATTGGAAATTTCTGAGCAAAAAATTTAATGAAGGTAGTTGAACAGAATATAAAGTACCCTGATAAACTGGCCTGCAAAAATATCTCTGTTCTCCTCTATAAATTAGTTCAGTTTAACAATAAAATGTATTGATAGCTAAATTGGTCACATGGCCCTTTGGCATATCCACGTTGTAAGTAAGTGTAAAGTAAAACTAATTAACTACTTATCAGTTAATTAATTTGTGAAGCTGCTTATAATTACAGTAGTTATTATAATAACTTGCAATATGAACATTGTAATGTGTTACTGTCATTTCTGTTAGAAGCAAGCATTCCAATGTAGAATATCCATTTAGAAAGACTTTGTGTGGCAGACCTCCAGCAGTCTCAAGTAGCATCAGTGGTGAGTAAGGAAGCACCAGAGCGGAGAGGTAATCTTGGAATTGTTCTAAATCAGCACAGATAATTAACACGCCTGGTTTTTAAGACAGAATTTAGCCCTAATCATGCCCTCTCACTGCATAACACTCAAACGAGAACCGGGTCTTAATTTACCCAATGCCTGTCGACTACGACTACTTACGTTCATCACTGTTCGTCTCTGTTACTTGTATCTTTAGCTTCAGTAACACGGCGTATGTTTGCATGGGTTGAGGTTTTCTGTGTGTTTTGTATTATGTTTTATTGCCTCCTGATGCTGCGGAGGTGAGATTTATCTCTGTCGATTATTTAATCATGAGAAAACAGTCTTGCAAGTGTGCACTGCCCGGGTTTTAATCAAGCACACATAGAAAACTGGTCTGTTCTCAGATGATTCATAAAGAATGACCTTCATTGTGACCTACTGTAATGAATATAGAGAGGGAAGGCTGGTTTAGATAGTCTACGGGGGAACTTAGAGGTGTAAAGCGAATGAACTTTGCTAAACAGAGAATTTCATGGTGCCACCAGCCATTTTATTCCAGTATAGCTCAGTTCTTGTTTTCTTCTCTTTTGTTCTGAATGTTGTGTGTATATATATAAAATGTGCAAGTATTTATAAACAAGGTTAATTGATTGATGCAGATATTAAGACATTACGCAGACAGCCAGTCACAATTAGCTATGATCAGTGTTGATAATTACACAGACAGATCAAGATCAAGATGAGAATTCACTTATGCCCACAAATACAGTAGCATTGTTTGTTTAGATGTGCTGTCTGTGTTTAGTATGAGATTGACTAAAGGCAATACAGATCAGTGCTGCAATTCTCCTTGTAAAGGGTGCAGCAGAATACCAAATACTTGGACTATACATCAGTGCTCCGTTGTCGCAATCGAGGCACCTCAATCATCTTTTTAAAATGTACAATGTTTGCTTGGCTACCCTGCACATCGGAACATTCTTCTCCATCATTTCATCAGCCTTTAATAAATGATAGCTGCCACGATCAATATAAAATGTACATAAACATCCATTTAAAATACATTTCCACCTGTTTTCCATTAATTGCACCAGTTTTCATGGTGTGTCTATGGTGAGCTTAATTTAGATAGACTGGAGGTGCGTTTGCACTGAAAAGAATGAAAATAATGTAGCTTAAATACAATGCAGGGTGACTAATAACACAGATGTGGGTTTTGGCACTGTCTAATCACGTGCAAAAATGGAGCAACTGTTTAATCTCATCCATTAGCATTGACATCATGTGTCTGACAGACACCTGTGACATACAGAAACACAAACAAGTCAACGTAAATACTGGTAGTCCTTAGAGCTTAGCATGGATAAATTGCTTCTTGTGACAAGGTTGGGCAGTTCGGCGCGGTGGATGACCCAAGTGACACAATCAGGGGTGCGTGTGATTCCCATGGCAACTGGGCCACTGTCAGATTAGACTTTATTTAGACAAGGGAAAAGTCTGTGTTATCCCAGTTTCAGATTTCTGTTACGAGTTCCTGTTACTGAAACACATTTGAACACTGAGTGTGAAATATGTTTTTTTTACAATCAGCAAATGAAGCAGAGGACAAACTGGACTTCTGTGGCCGAACTCAGAGAGCAGCTTGTAATCTTATGAAATATGCAAGAAACTCACTGTTGATTTAAAATTCATGCATATAATATGCATAGCTTGGTTTTACAGCAACCACACAGTTGTGTTAGTCAATCGCAGTTTCGTACACAGAACTTGAACCTGTCTTGTTAAAAATGAACTTTTCAAGAAGTCGATTACAGTAACAGCACATAAAAATTACAAGTCAAACTGAACAATGTTTTCTGTCAGTCCTAGTTTATTTTCCTGCTTTTTCCTTCCTTTTTGCTGTCCGTCTTCAGATTTAAGAGGCCACATGGTTAATAAAATATGCTTGTGCATTAGTATATTAGTGATGTCTCTTATAGAGCTGTAGGACGCCACCTTCCTCGACTTCCTACAGACTCAATTTGTGATGCTGGTAAAATGTATATATAAAACCTCCAGATCAGAAGAAACCAATTACACTGCCCCAGAACTCATCCCTCTACAACAAACTCTTTTATTGATCAGGTAATAATTACCACAGTCACATCATAAACTAGCTGGAACAGATTGGTGGTCCAGGTTATTGATTCTCGTAGGTTCTCCTTCAGTACTCATTGTATGACTGATGTATAGTGCATGTGAGAAGGTCTGTTTCACATTTCTTTTGTGGTTGTGTCGGCATGTCTGTACGGCACTTTTTATCTTATTCTTTTTTATGCTTATCTCAAAGTGATTTTTCACCAAGGAGATTCAAAGTCAATTTGTTTTCCCCGTTGCACTTTTAGTTTGTGAAATGCATATTCAACTGTGTCCATTTTCTGCACCTGTCATCAATACGAGCCAAAATCCATCTTTATTATTTTTACATTTACAGAGCCTTCTTTATGTCAAACTAATTTCCTTAAACTTAAATCATCTTTCTCTCTCTCTCTCTCTCTCTCTCTCTCCCTCCCTTTCTTTCTTTCTATTTATCTTTCTTTTTTGTTTTATTTACTAGCTCTTTCTGTTTCCACCCTTTCTGTCACTCTTTAGTTATCTCTGTTTCTGCCGCTCTCTGTCCCCCCCCTCTCTCTTTCTCTCTATCTAGTTTTTCCATGTCTCTGGCTGTCTTTTGCTCTTTTTGCTTTCTAATGCTGACCTTTCCTCTTTCAATGGTGTTACTCCAGGGATGCCTGGGAAAGCACCAGCTGTGTGAAATGCTTCATTACCCAGCTATCTGCAGGCATGTGACCCTAACGCCAGCCGCCCTCAGCTACTCTCACCACAGTGAACCTACCCTGACCTCTCCAAAAACCCTGCACAAACTCATGTGCCCTACCCCAGTTGAACCTGCCAATCTCTTATTTTACAAACATGAGGAGTCGGGCGTACAGATGATATTTTTAAAATCCTTAACCAAGTGACTGCAGACAGACATAATTAAGAACGAAAACAAAATTATAGTTTTTATTCATTTGGAGATGTCATGGGTGAGTTGCTGATTCGCCTTGCAAAAATAAGTGACTTTCGTCTGCAGGGAAATTACTATACAATTAGAATATGCTGTCAGAAAATAAAGACAAGGTTTTTGAAGGGTTTGTTGATGTTATGAGTAATACCAGGTTATATATAAGTCTGTGCAGTGAAGTATTTGAACGTTCAAATTCACACTTACTGTATGAATGTGTATGAAAACTATTATGTTCGATAACATATAGTAATTCATACATACAATAATATTAAACCAGTTGGTATTTATTTTAAAGAAATACAGCACAAGCACTTTCAGAACAACATTCCACAAAACAAAATTTGTCCACAATAGTTAATGTTGTCCATAGTAGTTAATGTTAACGTACACTTGTGTTTATTCTGCTAGGTCACCTGGGTGATACATACTAATAATCACCCTGACCTCAGCTAGCTGAAAGTAATTGCAAAAATGTATTTTATCATCTAATAAAAAAACATTCAGACATTTTTAGGTGTGACAAAATTATTAGTGTGAGTATTAAAACACTTTTTGATGACACTATATAAATGATGAAATAATTATAGCTGTCTTTCTGTTGGAGATGTCAGGCCTGAGTTTCTAATTCGCTGTGGCAAAATGCTTTGTTTGCACAACTTTAATGCGTCTGCAGGGAAATTACTATATAATTACAACATGTGGTCTGAAAAAAGCCAAGATATTTAACGAATCTGTAATGTTATGATTCACACCAGGCATTGTAATTAAATATCAAAGAAATAACTGCTTAATTTTCCATTATTAAATAAATGTTTAAAAAAGTAAGTCTTTTGCCTTCCTAGTGTAAACTTCAAGAAATATAAATATATATGTGTTTATATAGAGGTTTAGTTTCCTGTTCAAAGGATACAAATGAATCTTTGTTCAGTGTCGGCAGGAGGGCAGGGTTTCTAATCAGAGTCTATACGGAAACGTGTTATTTCACAAGTACTTGAATGGTGCACGTCTCGCACAAACGCAAAGCATGGAAAAACAGTGTGACTGGTCGCACAGTTATGTTGGTTAGGATGCATAAAGAAGGATTTGAGCTTTTTAATGATCAGTACGGATGAGTAATTTCTTCTGTTGGATACAGAGTGTGTTAATTGAATGCTGTGAAATAAACATCTTGCAATTAGCACTGTATTAATGCTAGTGGATAAACATGTTAATTAAAAGTGTTGAGCGTGAAAAACATTATGGAATTGAAGACTTTGCACCCCAGTAACACACTTTAACCTCACTTCCTCCATCTGCCTCCATCTTCTCTTATCAGAGAAGACACGTATGGTGCTCAATGTAAGAGAAATCTAGCTAGAGAAAGACAACCTTAATTTGCAATCATAAATGCATGAACAGTTCAAATAGATGACATGCATGAACACGCATGTCACCTATTACATGGGCCCATCTCGATTGTCATATGCTTTTGGTTGATGTATTGAGCATTGGAAATTATTCATAGAATGAGAAGTGAATATTTTATAGTCAGTTGCTAGCGCAGGTGTCCTTGCATCACATGCACTTGTTTAACAAAAGAAGCACTTTTAGTATGCAGCACTGCTTCTAGTGTGTAGTCAAGTGCCTAAACGCAGGTTGGGTGCATGTACGGCCTGTTAGGAATGGAATACTAGTAGGCCAATACTGTTTACTACATACTGCATAGTATACTGTATGGGCCTACTGATTACTGTTTAAAAAAATAGTATGGATAGTAGGAGTGTCCAGTTGATCACACTGCATTGTGGGACATTGAGCTGGTTCTATACTGCACATTTTTGCCAATGTAGTTGGTCAACTGGGTATCCCTAGCATACAGAAAATATGCATAATACATTGATATGCATACTGCAGTAAATTATAGGAGTAAAATGTTACTATGCTTTTTCCAAATAGAGCCGTACAAAGCGAGAGTGACAGAGACTGAGTAAGAGAAGGGTGTAGACAAAAAAACAAAAGACTCACCTCAGCCATCTGTAGTGAACCTGATGGAGCAGGTGTTCACTTGTCGAATGGAGCCAGGTGGAGAGCAGCTGAGACTTACCTCATCTCTGCCTCCTTTTTATTTCCTATTTTTTTTATTTCTATTTGTGTGTTGTGAAGCTAGTTTATATAATGAGTGAACTGGCAGGCTACAGTTTTAAAAGCTGTTCCACTAATGTCGAGCTAAGAAAGGGTGTAGCTAGATTACAAACAACAGTACAAACAAAAATATCTACTATAATTATGAGATTATATGATTCAATTACACTGTTTTGAAAACCGCTAAACTACTGTCACAGGACTGATAAATGTAGTTACGTTTGTGACATCACTACTCTTAGTTAGTTCGTTAATTTTTCAGTGCTGCTATTTAATTGTTTGTTCATTCAAAATGGCACTACACAAGCATTACTTTAGAAGCAGAGTTTCATTTCTTTCCAATTTAGGCAATTAAAGCAAAGGTCAGGTAGAGAAACAGATGGTCTGCTTAGAGCGGCGTTCCCAGCCCAAAGACACAAAAATACAGTTGACATTTTTGCACAGTCTCAGGCGAACCCTATAAAGTGTGTTAGGCAACGAAAGAGAACTTAGCAAATGGATAAAAGCTACAACTGAAATTATGTCCTATACTGTGCCAGTGTGTTAGATGTCTATCATGTTAACTCAAGGAGGCAACAGCTAGAGTCAAAGCAATCGTTTTTCACAAGGTAGACGGTAATGACTTTGAGCTAACGAGAAGATGAACAAGAGAAAAAGCAACAGGTCATGAACAATCTACAAAAAATACAAAATGGGCAAAGCTGAGGGAAGAAAATTCGAAAATTATGGTTATGTAAATTGCAAATTTAAATTTCAAATTCAAATGTTAAGGTAGCAGGGGCAGCAGGTAATGATGACATTGGTGGCAAAAAGTGTGAACCCAAGAGGGGTTGGGTGAGATGCTGAAAGCGAAAGAGGCATAAATTTCTCCTCGTTAGACGATGGATAATTAAAATAAAAGGGAGGCTGCTCAGAGGTAAAGCCGATCCAGAAAGTCTCCCCTGAGGGACAGCGGACATAGTGTGTCTTAGTGTAGGCTAGACAGCTAGCAGAATGTTGTCTCCACAGAGCAGCGGGTTAGAGATATAGAGCTGTTTGTCAAAATGCTGCCTGATGGCTTACAAACCTTTTCTCAGCCTGTCTTTCTCTTTCTGTCTTTCCGTTTGTTTGCTTTTCCCTATGTCACCTGTATATAGCTTTATATATCTGGTTCTAATGAGCTAATTTAGCATAGTTAGGACACATGATTATTCTGTTCTAGTGAACATGTACCTTGGTGCAGCTCGGCAGAGGGTTCACCATCCAAGGCTCTGAATATGAAGTGGGAGTCGTGCCACCTCCGTTCTCCATGGTAACCCTCACCACGAGCAGCCAGCCAAATGAGGAGAGAGTCAATGTGTGGGTTTCTGGCTTTGATCCATTTGTTAGAGCCAGTGACCACATGCTCTTTACTGTATTAAGCAATAGACAATTTATGTCTGAAAGCTATTAGCATCAAACGATTAGCATGAGTAACAACATCGAAACCACCTGTATTTTTGTATTTTCTTAGAGCATTTTTGAACCTTTTAGATTAAAATGGTCGCCTTAGTGAATTCCTGCTCTGAGATGTACAACCTGTGGTAACTGAGGTAGCATGACCACATCATTTCCTGAGCTTTTACCACAAATAGAGTCTGTCATATTCTTTTCATGTTTTATAGATGTCTGGGAGACAAGTGGTCTCCAGGTTCTATGTTTCGAAAGTTTCTATTCATATGGAAATATGAATGGAAACTTCAAGGGAGAGGTCACCTAAAAAATGAAAAATCTGTCATTATTTACTCACCCTCATGTTGTTCTGAGCCCACATGTCTTTTCACTGTGCAAAAGCACAAAAAATGATCTAAGTAAAACCATTCTGTAAGTAAAACCAAGTTTGTTAGATTTAGTCCTCATTAACTTTCTTTAAAAGTAATTAAAAATAATCCTAAAATAGGGTAGGCAATTTTAGGGAGACTAGCAATAGCAGCCTAACTTTGAAAGCATAAGATTCCACTCAACCCTCAGAACTTCCTCCAAAGGCACGCCTTCCCCAACACATTAATGCATACATTGTTTGACGGGCAAGTGGGACATCTTGTCATTGCATTCTGATTGGATGTACATTTTAGGTCCTGGGCCTTCCACAGAAGATATATTTATATAAATCTGTTTAGACCACTTAGTAATTGCTATCTGGATGTGAAGAGACTTTCAACCAGCATAACAAAAAGTGTTTCTAAAAACCGCCTACCCTGCCTTTAAATAATAATATTCTTAAAAAATTCACATTCTGTATTTATCTGAAGACAGAAAGTCTTAATGCTTAGTATGACATGAAGGAAAGTAAATACTGTAAATACTCATTTTCCTTTAAACTCATTGCAACCTAGACTGGACCGTATATCAATTAGAGCAATGCGAGGAAAGACTTTGAGGTTGTAAAGAATTATATCTTTAAGTAATGCATGGACAAATTGTGTTATTAAGAGAAGTCATTAAACTATTTTATTAACCAATTACCCTTTAATCCAAGAATGACCTTGACAATCCCTCATACAAAAGAACCAGCTGTGCTCCATATGTCATTTAACCCCTCCCTGTCCATTCTGAACCAAATCAAACCCAAATACACACACAAACAAACGCATGGCCATTTCATGTCCTGAAGCCAAATACCCTCTCAAATCATATGCATCATAAAATTTAATGGCATATAGCCGAATAGGGAAAGTACACAGTTGTCTAAAGTAGTGTGCTTGTCTATATAAAATTATGAGGTACATCGTTTTCTTGAGGGGAGTGCTACTCTGGTGAAGCAATATAAACAACACAATTAGCTAAAACAGGGCTAGTCAATAGGGAACGTTAATAACTGTAGTTAGCTGAAAGAGTGTGTAAGCCTGTTCCGAGTATTTGTTTTTTATCAGGAATAAGAAAATCCGAGCTGTGGATTAGCGGCTAATACTGCAATTAATCAGTGTGAAAAGACATCTTTTAAATGTAGGTTTGAAAAGAAAATCTACTCGAGCTGAGAAGGACTTCGTAAACATGAGGCAACATTCACAGCCCATTTTATTATCTTAATATGACATATTTTCAAGCAGAAAAAGATATATAGCTAGAAAAGGGTGGGACTTGATTATATTACGTTTTTTGGCTTTATGTTAATGTATGATTTTAGGATTTTAAACTTTAGGCGACGCTCCCTAACCCTCCCACCCAGAACATATCATAACCCTCTTAAAACAATTTGTTTTACGCTATGATTATTCATTGTAAGATTAATGTTAGCTGGTATTAAATTATCCTTCATTTCTTTAAAACAGCAAATTATAATACGTATTAAGCAAGTAAAAAGTGTCGAATGTTGAATTCATTTTGTACTCGACAGAAAGTTATTATTTCTCAATTCAGTTTTGTCTTTGGCTATGATCTTCCTCCCACTCTGTCAGGTCAGATTGTTTTTATTATATGTATATTATTATATATACAAAGCCTTTATTATATAACAGCCTTTTCTCTGCAGTGAGGTCTCAGCTGTTATTCTGCATCTTGAACTCTGGGTGGCCAAACTGTGTCCTCTGCAATCCGTTTGGGGTCCTCTTTACCAAATGAGACACTCCATCTATCACAGGATCACCGGCTTTGTGTGAGCTTCTTATTTTATCCTTATTTCATGGTCACGCTCTCAAATTTCCCATCATGCCCTCCATCTGGCCTGCACCCCCAGCAGGTGGCCTGGGCAGGCAGATGTGTTTATTCCACCACTAATTCAGGGTGAGCAGTTTTGTGTTTGGAACTTTTTAGCTTTAATTTGGAATGTTACAGATGTATGATGAAGGTGAATACTGATCATGTCTGTCAATCCTCTGTTGTTTTACACAGAACAAAGAAAACATTTCAAACAAAATGAGAGTAAGTAAATGGTCATAGAATTGTTATTTTTGGGTGCACTGTCCCTTCAAGTGGAATCTCTTGTTTTCCCTTGTCGTGCCTTCTTGATGTTTTTCATCATCTCGAAAAAATTTCTTATTTTCATTTAGATTAAATTATTAGATTACATTTTTGTTGGACTAAGTGGATTTGATCTGTTTCTGTTATAAAGGAATCACATCAGATCCATTTATATTCATTAAGAGTTAGCAGTAGGTCTAAATATAAACTATTAAATATTAAATTAAATATAAAATATAAGCCGCACTATTTAAAAGCCACGCTTTTCCTTTTAGAGGTGAAGCACTGGCAAGTTCTGTTATCCAGAGCGGACTTAGCCGTCATTAAATGACACCAAATGCCGGCGTTATGCAGAAGTTCCATTCATTAAAAGCACTAATCACAAAGATTAATTAAGCAGATAATAATGGAACTTCACAATCTACAATATGAAAACGTATCTTTGAAACCAGGAAGCATTTTATTAAAACTATGCATTCATTTTATATTAAACCTGGAATGTAGTATATATAAATGCAACGCCAGTGTCCAGATGTATTACCTTGATATCAGTTTAAAATACAACCTCCAGCTTTTAGTTTGTGTAATTTAAAACATTCCAACCTTCATAAATGTTTATCATACGTCAGAAAACGTGATTAATAAAAAAATAAAAACAAATATTAGTGTTGAATGATTTACCTAATAATGACATTTCTGCCATTACTTACTCTCTAAACCTGTATACTGCAGTACTGTCATTTTTCCTGTGGAACACAAAAGACGAATGTAGAATTAAAAGTAGAATTTATTTGTATAGTGCTTTTTTATAATATATGTCATGTAAAAGCTGCTTTACATAAAATGAACATTGTAAATTGTCACAGGTGTTTTGTTAGTGGCGATTTTACAGGTACAGATTATGCTTACAGTTGTAATA
>JAZGTJ010018202.1:0-11572 GCA_036877575.1 Botia almorhae | reverse complement strand
ATACTGACCCTGAAGAAATCGTCCTGGTGGACCACGCAGCAGTTGGGCAGGTTCTTTATTAGTCTGTCCGTCAGCGTTGTTTTACCTCCATTTGTGACCCTGTGGATTAAAATCTACACTTAGTCCACACTCATGACGACAACAAGCACAGAAATACACAGTGACATTTTTTATACCAAATACCACAACAATCTTTCAAGTACTATTT
The DNA here is from genome assembly GCA_036877575.1 of Botia almorhae. NCBI lineage: Eukaryota > Metazoa > Chordata > Actinopteri > Cypriniformes > Botiidae > Botia > Botia almorhae. The sequence continues at coordinate 11,364 of JAZGTJ010018202.1, read as the reverse complement.
CACTGTAATAACATTATAGTAACAATGGTATTCTGCTAGGCAATGTAGTTACTATGGCGATTTTTCATCTGGGAATCTAAGTAGCACGTGACGCGGCCTGCACTGAGCACGCGCTCCTCTCACTCACCCGCCGATTCCGATGATAAACTTCATCTTTCTAACAGTAAGAGATGCGCGTCAAACTTGAACAAACGGTGGCTAATACACCCGATAACGGATCGATGACCGTACGAAGTAAAGCGTTTAAAGAGAAGGTTACGGGAAACGTCAACTACTTGACTCCTCCATGACGATCAATGAGAGCTGGACGATTGCGCTTCCTCGCGATCTTCCACCAAGAGAGGCTCGTTCGCTCGCTCGCGCTCAGACACTACCCAGAGCTGTTCGCTGATTGGTTATATAAACACAGCAGGCCTGCGAAAACTACTCACATCCAATCAGAGAGCTTGACTATCTCAGCCTCCCGTGCGTCACACTTAAGCCTAGCCTACACGACGGGTGGAAATAGACAGTCAAATAAATGACTCGTTCTGTAATTTTTGTATCATTCTTTCGCCCAAGTGTCTTACAGAATAAGAAACACCGTTTGTGTTATTCTTTTGCGGTTGTTTTTTGCCGTTTGCTAGTTTACAGTGAATGTAGTTTCAGACGCGTGTTAATTGTGGCTGGATTCAGCTCGTCAAATTACTGTTTTTATACAGCAACACCTCTGTAATGGAACTTGATTTTTCCTTCCACTTTATGTAATGTCAAAGTGTTTTGACATACACAAGAGAGTGTATGTCCCTGAAACATCTCAGCTTTCACTGATGATCAGTTGTAATACGTCACATTGAAATCCTGTCTCTCCGATTAGTTTATTCCTTACAGGGAGTCATTTAATGCAGGTTCACGAACCACACTGTGATTGTACGTCCGCGGACACGATTACACGATTCCTTTACACGACAAGACAAACAACAGTCTGCAAACGTTAAAAGTCACAATCAAACAACACATATTCTATTTATGACAATAATTGGGGAAATGCTGCTTTGCTGGTTATTCGTACATTTAAAGGTGAGGCTAGTTTTAAATCAAAAATCTAAAAATAAAAATCACGAGTGTGGTGATACGTTGTGACAGTGTAGTCTCCTGGTTCAAAAACTTTTTAAAACATGTTTTAAAACATGTAGTATTCGCACGTTAGTGTCCGACGTTTTTTTTTTGTTTAATCTTTATTTTTTTAGAAAGGAGTTTCACCAGTGGAGAAAACTCTGTTTCCCAGGAGTCATTTCGCGGGGGTTCGGCGGAAGTGGGCGGGGCTTCCACCAGCTCTCTGACAGACACTTTCAGGAAGTCATCGAGGTAAGGCATCACATCTTCCTTTTATTTAAACAGTTCTGGTAAAAATACGTTTTCTCAAAAACGCCTCGTGTTGTCAAATCTTGTTTATCTGCCCCAGGTTTGGTTTTATTCCTCAAACTGTGGTGTAGAAGAGATTCTTGTAATATTAGCATGCTAGTTCGCGTGTTTTCTTTTTGCTGCGGTTCTGTATTAATTCAATAATATTAGATAAATATTATTGAATTTACATATATAGCTTTACATATATAGCTTTACATAGTTTTACATATATACTACTGGTTAGAATTATTTTAAGCATTTGATAAGCGTAACATATTTAAACCGCAGTACTTACACCCGTTATGTGTCTCTGCTATTTCTACAGATCTCGTATGATGATTAGGTCAAATATTTTTTGTAGCTTGATGGTTTTAAATGAACATTTAATTTGTTCAGAACGCTGCAATTTTCCTTAAGGGTAAAAATATTGTTTGAATGCAGTACACTTTCAGTGGAAGACATTTACATTAGTAGGCAACGTCTGGTCCCTGGATTTAATGCTGAATCAGTTTAACACATTTATTAGACACATTGTATGCGATAGAATGTATAACTACGTTAGGAAATATTATAGTTAAGAATATAAGAGGAATGCAACAGGCTTCCCAACATTAAGTTTTTGGGTCATTTTATCCACATATGGTGTCATTCTTTCCCTTACCTTCTAATCTCTGCCCCTGTGCATCTCCTGTTCTCATACACACTGTTCAAGGTTTCTGTTAAATTTTGTGAACGTCAGCTGTACACACACACACACACACACCCACACAGTGATGTGATTAGGTGTGTGTTCCTGTATCGCCTGCATCTCCTGTGTTTCTTAAGTTGCAGTAATCGGTTTTCGGCAGACGTCTGCTGCTGGTGAGCAGGAAGACCAGACGAGTGTAAGACACACAGGAAGAGAGAAAAGAAGAGAAGGAATACAGTGCAGAGGGAACATGACTGAGTTCTGGGTGTGTTTCAGCTGCTGCATCGCTGAGCAACCGCAACCTGTGAGTCACAAGCATGTAAAATACTCGCTGTTGTTCTGATAGGATGATGAATTCAATTCAGTTTCAGCACTTTTACATTATTTTAAAGCAGCTTTACATATAATGAAAAAACAAAACACAGAAAACAGAAAAAATATCAAACATGTATAACACAGAATACAGAATGCATGGCATTATTGCATTTTTATTGTCCATTACAAGATGTATATTAATAAAACTAATTAGTGATATTAAGATTGTAATTGGTTTATGATTATTAATAAAGTTGACTAAACTGGTGATAACTACAACACATTTGGACCATTTGAATAAATGGACATGCATTAAAAATCTAGAGGGTAATGTATTCAGACTGCCAACTAAAACCATATGTACTTCTGAGACATTTAGTCAATTAACATGATAGAAGACAGGAGAACTCACAGTCAGCACAGAGTCAGATCTCTGTTTACTGGTGAAATGATGCCAGTGGGATTTTGCTGTGTGTTTTCTTGGTGTTGTGTGTGATCTGTAGAAGCGGAGGCGGAGAATAGATCGTTCCATGATTGGAGAACCCACAAACTTTGTTCACATGACACATGTGGGTTCAGGAGACATGGGGCTCGGTCTGGCTGCAGTGAGTATTATCATACTCACTTCTACTTCATTTATAACAGTATCTGAAAGAATCTCCCAAAAACACACTTTACTCCAAAATCAACAGAAAAAGAAAATGTAGCTTGTTTTAAATGAAGCTTTGTCACGCCCCACATTTCTCATTATAGTAATGCATTCAGACATTTTCATCATCTCTACATTCATTGGACTGTATTACAAAGTGTACTGTAATACAGTGATTTACTTAATTTTTTCCCCTTTAATTCATTTTATTGATTTTGGCCTGGAATTTATTTTGACGGACATCTGAGGTTCGTAAAGCTTTTACACATTCACACATATTATTTACATGAAAATTTGCATTGTATTTGCTTACAGAGAACATTTGACTAACAGATACACTCAGAAGAGTCACATTTGACAAAATACTTTAAATCAAAGTCACTTGAGAGTGGAGAATTTTTTGAGAGTGGAGCAGTGTTATTTGTTCAGGCTGTTAAAGGAAGATGTGTTGATGTAAACTCTGTTAAGGTGATATGATTGTGTCTGTCTCGGGCAGGTGGACTCCGTGCAGACGCAGATGAAATCTAAAGGTGGTTATGGGAACGGCACATCAGAGAGTGTTCAGGGCTAGTCAGGTGACACCGCACTGTCTGTCTGCTCACTCTTTCACTGCCTGTTCATTGTCTTTACCACCATTTGGAAATACTTTTTCCTACATAGGAAAACATGTATTGCCATACATGTTTTCAATACATACATAAATACACATACATACTTTGTATTGCCATACATGTGTGGCAATACAAAGTGTATCTTTTATCAAAATAAAATGAAACAATGTCACCCAGGCTGTAGACCAGTCGATAAATACATATTTATTGCTATTTAAAGCTGATTAACACTGTAATACAGATGTGATATGTCAATAATATGCACATGCTTATGAAAATAATATGAAAAGTAGTGTCACCAGAGGCACATGTTGAGATCCACATTCAGTATAGATCACCCACTTTTACCACCCGATCATTTCTCCAAAGATACAATAGTCAGATTCCCTTAACTTATTTTTGCTTGAATGTTCTGTTTCACTTGTAAATGTGTCACATTATGAGGTGAAATGTTTGTAAAGAGGCTGATCCTGTCACCAGCATCTCCTGACTTGTGTTGTTTTCTGTCCTGTAACACGTTTAGAAGCATCTGAAGACACATCAGAGACACTGGAGTTCAGAAGTCACAGCACTGCGCCGGGACGCGTGGACTTATTTCTGTTATGACAGCACTGCTATTCTTTTACTGCTGTGTTGATTCTTCTGTATAATAAGATGTTTATCGGTGGAGAATAGGATCAGAATAGCTGAATAATACATGATTGTTTGTGTAAGAGATCAACTCTGATGATATTTTTCCATGAATGTGTGTTTATTTCATGGTTTAATGGTGGCTGGGCCACACAACATCTCATTCTTACACTTTAGAGATGATCTTAGATCTGTCAGAACTGTGTTGTTTTGTACCTTTTAAATATTCCCATAGGTCATGGAATATTTTTTTTAATCTTTTAAATGTGCTGCTTTTGCGGTAAACTTGAAATGTGCAGCTCACTGTATATTTGTTTGATGCATTGACAGAAAAGTATTTTGTACAAATTATGTTCATTTTCCTTCTGATCTCTAAATAGAAACAGTCTTGTAAAATGTTTTGTTGTGTTGCATTCGAAAGATTGTAAAGCATGTTATTCGTGGCTTTACACATATATACAGTGCATATATACACATATATATCAAGTCCCCTTGAGCTGTTCAGAGATTTCTGTTGTTTTACCATGATTTTCTTATTTTATCATCATCTGCTTTTTATAAATTAAATGTCATATGTATGTTAATCAATTGCATATTTTGTTTGAAGGGAATTTTAAAATGAAAGATTGAATTATTGTATGTACAAAGAAAGTGAAGCCCCAGCTGCATTTGTAAAGTCAAGTGGGTAACCGATTCAGGTGAAACACATTTGGGTGCTTAATTAATCAGTTAAGCAGACCAATCAAATTAGACATCCTTAGGAAAGTGATTAGGCAACACTGATTAAAAGAGAGGAAACCAGCCAAACCACTGTAGTGCCAAGGAGTCAAAGAATGCCAAGAGGAAAGGAGATATCAGGACATCAGGAAGAAGGTGGTGACAGCCCATCAGTCTGGGGAAGGCTATGAGATCATCTCCATGAGATTCCAACTCCATCCATCCACTGTAAGACAAATCATCTAGAAATGGAGGGCATTCAACATGACCACAACTCTGCCTAGAAGTGGACACCCAACAAAACTATCAGAAGCACCAGAAAAATAATAAATGAAGGCCAACCCACACCAGCTTTAGAGAGTTGCAGATCTCTCTGGCAGCATCTGGGGTAAATGTACATGTTTCTACAATCAGGTGAACATTTAATTGACATTTATGGAAGAGTTGCTAGAAAGAAGCCTCTGCTCTGAAAAAAGAACAAAGCTGCCCGTTTCTTTGCCAGAGAGCATCTGGACAAACCAGAGGACTTTTGGAAGTCCATTCTTTGGACAGATGAGTCCAAAATGGATTAGAAAGAGAAAAGCCAACACTGAATTCCAGGAAAAGAACCTCCTCCCAACAGTGAAGCATGGTGGTGGAAATGTGAAGGTCTGGGGCTGCTTTTCTGCCTCTGGGCCAGTATGACTCCATATTATTCAGGGAAACTTGAATTCTTAGACCTATCAACAAATTCTTGACGAGAATCTCCTGCCATCAGCCGGATAGCTGAAGCTGGGCCGAAAATGGGTGATGCCACAAGACAATGTAAACCTTCATTCTTTTAAGCATTCCTTGGTGGATTTGCTTGAATGCTTAGGGTGACTGTTGATTGGCCTAGTCAAAGTCTGGATCTCAATCCAATTGAAATGTTGTGGCTTGAACTGAAGCAGTTCAAGTTTTTCAAATTTCCAGTTTTTATGAGCTTAACCCCTTTTGTTCAATAAATGTCAATATATCCTCTTTTTTTGTCCATTATTTGAAAGTCTGCTTCACAAATTGGGTTTTGGATGTACATTTGATTAGGTTTTTTTTTTTTACCTAATCATGTCTGAAGCTTTCACAAACTTTCAAGCAGCACTGTGTGTGCACACACACACACACGCACACTCACTCACTCTTTACGTATTGAGACAGTAAAGAAAAATAGCTAAGTTTGCTGTGGAGTTACCAAATCTCTTATGATTAAAAGATGAATATGATAAATGTTTTGCCTTTTTTCATTCCTTTAGGTATTGGGACAATTAGCTAACAATTGTGTTTGTGAGGAAATGTGTAATTCTGTCAATTGAGTCTTTTGGCATTTGGTGACAAGATAAGAACGAGGGAACTGATGTCCAAAAATCTGACACAAAAAGTGTATGTATTAAAAAGACCTCGAATTTGGGCAAATTATTTTTTTATTCGGTATGAGTTCGATTATAAGCGTCCATTCCTGTCGTGTTGGACTTGTGTCGTCAGAAGCGCGTGACACGTCTTAGTCATGTGACTTAGAGGATTTGTGAAAGCGGAAGTAAAAGTAGTTGCTGTGACTGTAAACATGCCAGAGTCCAAACGCGGACAGTAAAACTGCGTTATATTTAACCAAATAAAGGCATTAAACACTCCTTTCATAGTTTTGCGTCAGACGTGACAGGAATGGAGGAATTTCTGTTGATAAGTCTCGCGCTGATGTTGTGTTGTTTTCAGGTAAGAAGTGAAGGCGAATAAATGAAACGTGGATGTTGAGTTGTCTAATGGCGACGAATTGCTTGTATTAATGTGTTCACTCATAGGTCGACGGGCAGGAGGCGATTCTACATGTGTCTAATGGATCTACAGTGAGAGAATACTGTCTGGTGTTTAACTCATCCTGGAGCAACATCTCACACAGCCTCAGTGGAGCTGTGAGTCCATCAGCCAGCAGATCACACGAGAAGCCAAAAGTGGTTATAGAAATTGTTATATATGATGCGTACATATGTGTGTGCGCAGCAGCCGTACCCGTTGGTGAACCTGACCTCCAGTGTTCTGTGTGAGTCGGGTCACTGGGCTCCCGGGTTTCTGCAGGGTCATGCTGTGGTCGTCATGCAAGGTGGCTGTGACTTTAGTCAGAAAGCACAGGTCGCTCAGAAATTGGGTGCGTCTGCAATTCTGATCGCCAGCACTAAGAATCTGGTAAGTGTCAGAAATTACTCTAATCGTCCTTCTGTTAGTCTTTTGTTAGTACAACAAACATCTTTGTGAACTCATTAAACCCTTTATAAACATGTTTATATCAGGTGACCCCATCAGCAAACGACACAGAATACAGCAAAGTGGAGATTCCTGTGGCACTCCTGCGATATCCAGACCTGCTGGACGCCCTGCAGGTGACCCTCACACTCTTGATCCTGATGTTGACATGAGCAAATGTGATCGTGGCTGAAGCATATGGGTGTTTCAGTTGAATTTGTAAATGTTTAAAGCATAGTTTTGTGTCATTTTGTGTACTGATGATAAAGTTTTTGATTGTACTGATCATTAAGCCTGTGTTTGAGGTGACAGGCATCCCATCATTCTCTGTGTCGGAATTGGTTACTCAAACCTCATGCACATGTTTTACTTTTCTTTTTGCTACACTAGAAGTGAAAAAGCATTCAGTTGTCTTATTATGTGACAAACACAGAAATAAATCAGAAAATGCTTAACAACCAGAACGAAGGGACTTTATTTCCAAACATCTGAATTTCATCTATTACATCTGAAAACATCTGAATTTCATCTGAAAACATCTGAATTTCATCTGAAAACATCTGAATTTCATCTGAAAACATCTGAATTTAATTTGTTTCATCTGAAAACATCTGAATTTCATCTGAAAACATCTGAATTTCATCTGAAAACATCTGAATTTCATCTATTTCATCTGAAAACATCTGAATTTCATCTATTTCATCTGAATTCCATCTATTTCATCTGAAAACATCTGAATTTCATCTGAAAACATCTGAATTTCATCTATTTCATCTGAAAACATCTGAATTTCATCTGTTTCATCTGAAAACATCTGAATTTCATCTGAAAACATCTGAATTTCATCTGAAAACATCTGAATTTCATCTGAAAACATCTGAATTTCATTTGTTTCATCTGAAAACATCTGAATTTCATTTGTTTCATCTGAAAACATCTGAATTTCATTTGTTTCATCTGAAAACATCTGAATTTCATCTGTTTCATCTGAAAACATCTGAATTTCATTTGTTTCATCTGAAAACACCTGAATTTCATTTGTTTCATCTGAAAACATCTGAATTTCATCTGAAAACATCTGAATTTCATCTGAAAACATCTGAATTTCATCTGTTTCATCTGAAAACATCTGGATTTCATCTGTTTCATCTGAAAACACCTGAATTTCATTTGTTTCATCTGAAAACATCTGAATTTCATCTGAAAACATCTGAATTTCATCTGAAAACATCTGAATTTCATCTGTTTTATCTGAAAACATCTGAATTTAATTTGTTTCATCTGAAAACATCTGAATTTCATCTGAAAACATCTGAATTTCATCTGAAAACATCTGAATTTAATTTGTTTCATCTAAAAACATCTGAATTTCATTTGTTTCATCTGAAAACATCTGAATTTCATCTGTTTCATCTGAAAACACCTGAATTTCATTTGTTTCATCTAAAAACATCTGAATTTCATCTGTTTCATCTGAAAACACCTGAATTTCATTTGTTTCATCTGAATTTCATCTAAAAACATCTGAATTTCATCTGAAAACATCTGAATTTCATCTGAAAACATCTGAATTTCATTTGTTTCATTTGTTTGTTAAATTTCTGTGTGCGCGTGTTGCTTTCAGGTGTTTCCAGATGGCATGGAGGTGAGGTTATATGCTCCACTTGTACCTCAGTTTGACGGCAGCATCATCGGTCTGTTAATAATCGCTGTGTTTACGGTGGCCATTGGGGGATTCTGGAGTGGAGCAGCTGAAAAGTCAGTGACATCACAGATGAGTCATAGGTTGTATGGTCTGTCATCATTCTGAATCTGTATGACACACTCCTGTTTCTTGAGGAACATACAGGAGAGCTTTAGGAGTCTCTAAAGACTTAAGGGAGAATAGATGATGACAAATTTCTCATTTGGACTTGTTCTGTGTGACATTTGCAGGGCGAAGCAGACTGCGGGCCCTCCTGCAGACACAGGCGATGGGCGATCTGACAGCAGCGAACTTACTCTCTACTCTCCTCTGAAGGTCCTGCTGTTTGTGGGTGTGATGTGTGTGATGCTGGTGCTCATGTATTTCTTCTATGTGTGGCTGGGTGAGTTGCTGGAGCAGAACTGATATTCATGCATATGTTATGGAAGTGAGGTGAGTGACTGTGATTGGTTGTTTTGTAGTTTATGTTATTATCGTGGTCTTCTGCCTGGCTTCAGCGACGGCGCTCTTTAACTGTCTGGATTCACTCATGACAGCTGTGGGTTGTGGAACACTCAGGTGAATGCACACACGCACACGCACACGCACACACACACACACACACTTTGGCTTCTGTTTTTAAATTACAACAGAATGGTGCTATAGGCAATGTTAGCTCTTCTGTCCGATTTAACCATTTGTGGACACTCCCTTTCTAAACAACCACAGGTCATTCGCATATTCACTGTAAACAATGTACATACAATGTGCTGTGCACAAAAATACTTGGAGTAGTGTGCTTATGTGCTAAATTTGTTTTATTCGCCTTTTATTTAAGTTTAGTTGTATTTAATTTGCACTTTATGACAGACTTTTAGTTTTATTATTTAAGGTTGTAGACGCTAATGTGGTAATTTTCAAAAGTTTCATGTTTAAAGCTGCAATCCGTAACTTTTATCCCTCTATTGCCATCTCTGTATGAAATGAGGTCAAACTTATGTAGATGTCAAACTTACATCAATTTATAAAAAACTATTATAAGCTACCTTTGCAAGTCAGGGTTAGGTAGGGAGATAGATAAATGTTTAAAAACTGTCATGTACTTGCTCAATAACTTTTTTTGGTTTATTTTAACCACAAAGAGTTACTCTGTTCCCATTTTTCTAGAGTTAAAATAAGTTGTATGTTAATACTTTTAGTAATTAGTTAATTTGACTAACTGTGTGTTTAGTGTAAATGATGTGGTTAATGACATCTCTTTCTGCTGTGAATGTAATTGAAGAGTCTCTGGCTGTGATTCTGAATGTGTGTGTCACTGTTTTAGTGTTTCCTGCAGTGGAAAAACTCTGTGTGTGCGCTCGCTGCTGCTCGCTGCTGTCTCCATCACTCTGGCTGTGATCTGGGGAGTGTATCGGAACGATGACAGGTCACACACACACACACGCACACTTCAGTAGTGTTGTCAGATGGTTTCCTGAGATTTGTTGATGTCTGTGTTTCTGTATTCAGTGTCTCTGTACTGTCACCTGCTTGTCCTCTTACAGTAACTTCTGCTTTACTGTTTTGAAGATGAAGTTACATTTTGATGAAAGTTTTTGATTTTGAAGATAATTCTTTTCTTTGCAATAACATCATGAGTTCATGAGTTTAGGTTGTCATAGAGACATTAGAATAGACTATTTTAATGACTTTGGGTCATTAATTAAACACTGTGTAACCACCCAGAACACATTGCAGTGAAATAACAGTGTTATTTGTAACCACCTACAGCCTCCTTAACAGTGAGTCCATGAGTTTTGTTTGACGCACTTCCTTCAGGAAATCAGAATCTAGTTATAATGTTATAGTTGTTGTAATGTTCCGACAAGATCTACTCTGATCTCTGCAGGTGGATCTGGATTCTGCAGGATCTGTTAGGAGTGGCTTTCTGTCTCAACTTCCTGAAGACCATCACCCTCTCAAACTTCAAGGTGGCTCATGTTTTTTCATTCACGCATGCAGTGATGCGCTGTGGCACTCACATGTTGACGTGTATGTGTGTTTTCTGTAGATCTGTGTGATTCTGCTCAGTTTGCTGCTCCTGTATGATGTTTTCTTTGTCTTCATCACACCTTTTCTGACACCTGTAAGTATCTCACATCTGACACATCTGAGCGTCCGGATTACTCTTGTGTTAATGTGTGTGTGATTTCAGAATGGAGAGAGCATCATGGTTCAGGTTGCTCTGGGCCCAGGGGCAGGTGGAGGAAAGGTGAGCGTCTTCACATCTTGTTATGCATGTGTGTGCTTCAGTGTGTGTGTGTGTGCTTTAGTGTGTGTGTGTGCTTTAGTGTGTGTGTGTGCTTTAGTGTGTGTGTGTGCTTCAGTGTGTGTGTGTGCTTCAGTGTGTGTGTGCTTCAGTGTGTGTGTGCTTCAGTGTGTGTGTGTGTGCTTC
>JAZGTJ010018201.1:0-11338 GCA_036877575.1 Botia almorhae | reverse complement strand
TAACGTCTCCGTTCCCTCCTTCAGGGAACGGGGGTTACATATGTAACCAAGACGTTCTGTCATTTGTATATAAACCACACCTGACAGTTCAGTTAATGCTGTTTACAAAGTTTTAAAAGTGTTTATAGTATCTTTAAATGTGTTTTATTGTCTGGATCTTGTCTGATTCAGCAATTATGGATAATTATTTTATTAATATAATTTATTAATAATAATTTAATAAATAATAAACAAGTAATGAGTACTCTGAGTATTTTTCATGAAGAGTAATTTGTACTTTTACTTAAGTACTTTTTAACACCAGTACTTTTACTTATAATTGAGTATAATTTCAGCAATGTAACGGTACTTGTAATTGAGTATACATTTTCAGTACTCTTTCCACCACTGATCATACTGGATCTTTGCTTTCGGTCTTAAAGTGACAGCAGCATTATATACCTGCTGCTGTTCAACATTTGTAGTTGTAAAAATACTAATAAAATTTCATTTATTATTCATTTGACTATTTAGTTTCAGTACACAAGACTGTTAGACCTAACTTTATTTGTAACTTTGTTCTTTTTAATTCATATATGCTTGTAATTTCTTGATGGAAACCAAAATTGTATTTGCCCCTTCACCCCTTTTTTCTGCTGATTCGAAAAATAATCCATGACTTAAAAATCCAGATACATGTATGATCCAAAGTGTGAGTTTTGTGATCCATTGAACAACTAATCAAGAAGGAAGCATAAAGCCAAACAAACTTTACAGTTGCAGCTGGCTGAAGCAGGCATAATAAAAAAGAACTCACCTTGCAGTGCAGTGTTGCTACTGTGATGAGCAGGTTTGGGAGGAGGCACAGGAGGCTGTTTTGGGGAAGTAGGGGCCGGAGGGATGGAGTGGGCAGGGACAGTAAGGGCTGGAGGGGTGGAGTGGGCAGGGGCAGTAAGGGCTAGAGCGGTAGAGTGGGCAGAGAAAGTAGGGGCTGGAGGGGTGGAGTGGGCAGAGACAGTAGGGGCTGGAGGGGTGGAGTGGGCAGAGACAGTAGGGGCTGGAGGGGTGAAGTGGGCGAGGACAGTGGGCAGGGTGTTATGGTCTCCTGCTGTTACTATGGAGATGGGATTGCTGCAAGAATCGTTTACGTTTAAAGACACAGTTCGGGGCGGAGGCTTAGCAATAGAAGAGGATGATGATGATGACAAAGAGGAGGAAGATGAGAATGGGGCTTGAGTAGGCTCAGTGAGGGAGGAAGTAGCCATGAGCCATTTTGGTGGGAGGATGGCCTGTTTAGTGGGTGGCTGTGTCTCTCTAGTGGAGGTAATTCCAGATTTGGGCTCTTGGCTGGGGTCAGGAGCAAACCACACACCTACTGATCCTAGCAGTAAGCATAAGACACATGCAGACACAAAATGACAAAACACACACAGTCACAACAGCAAGTATGAGTAAATCAGGAATAAGCAAATAATGTAAACAGTGCCTTTTAGCCCATTTACATAGTAGTGTGCCCATAAACTTGACTAATAAACTAGATATTAATTTTTTAAATCTTGATTTTTTTTTGTGGAAGAAAAGGATATTCTGCTTAGGTTTTGTGTCAAATTACAGGAAATTACAGTAAAGGGCTGTTCTAGGGCTGGGCAATGATTTTTTTTAGTTATGACCAGGCCCACACAGAATTTGCATCTACATATTTCTACAGAAAACCATATGGATTTCCTCAGAATGTAGCGGAAGCATATTATAATCAGTGTTCAGTATATTCAGTATTGTAAAAGTATAGTTCTAGCGCTGGATACAGCTTGGTCAATACTTTGTTCTAGCCCTACTCAAATGTACAACATAGTAACACAGCAACAGCCGGAGGTTGTGAAAATTCATTTCATTGTGAAAATTCATTGTGAAATTTATTTCACAATGCAGTACAGCTTCTTTTTACCATTTTAACTAACTTCATGTTTTAATGAATGCATGCTATGATGAATTTTGCAATTTGCATGCCAGTAATACTCTGTTAATAAACTGTTAATAGAAAGGTGGAAGTTTATTACTTAAAACAATTCTAAGTTGTGTTTGCTTAGTCAAAAGGAATACAAGTTGCAGTATTTTTGTTTAAGGTGCTGTGACTTATATAGTGTAATCGATGCTTAGTTTATAATGGTTGTATTTATTCTCATGTAAAATAAACATTTAAATTACCTGTCCGTGCTCTCAATTCGTCCTCAGTGGGCATGTATCGTGGCAGTGTGCTACTCTGGATAGCTTCAGAAACTGGACGGACCTTCAGTGCAACGTCAGACAGAATGGGCTGCATGGCCATCTCTGACTGAGGCCAGACTAATTTTCCATCAGACATCTGTTTACCAGTTTCTGGGCTCCTGATGTCTTTTCTCTCCTTTATTTCACACGTTTCCTGTTCCTCTCTCCTTTCCCATTCCTCAATTCTTTCCCTGTCTTCTTTTTGCTCTCGATCATCTCTCTCCAGCACATTCCGTCTTTCATGATTTTCTTTTATGTCTCTCAGCTGTTTTCTGTCCCTGTTTTCTCTACAGTCCTTTTCCTTATGCTTTTCTGGATTATTCCTTTTCTCTCTTTTCTGCTCATCACGCTCGCCTCTTCCGTGCCAGTCATCCTTATCCAGCCATGCATCCCTCCACTCCTGTCTTTCTCTGTCTTCTCTGCGTCCTTCCCGGTCATCTTTTCTGTCCCGTCGATCGTTTTCCTTCTTTGCTTTTTCCTCTCTCTTATCCTTTCGATATCTTCTCTCATTTTGTCTGTGTCTGTCTTTTGGCAACAAACCTGCTTGTTTCTCCCCGTCTGAATCTAGACGGCTGCAGCGGTCCACACTGGGCAGTAACCGGGTTCGAGCATCCACATCCAAAGGCTGTCGGTTACGGCTAACGTCAGAAGGCACTCGGATGCGCTGCTCCGATTCAAGTGCAAGGCTGTTTCTTTGTTCTTCTGCTGGTGGTCTTGATGGTCTTTTGACATCCGAAGGCATGTCTAACCTGCGGTCTGCAGGCATTAGAACAGTGTGACCATTCTTAGCCAGAGTAGCTTTTGAGTTACTTACATTGTTGCTCTCTGAAACACAGACATAGATAATGAATTATGAGACAGAAAAACACAGATCCACAAAATTCTAAACTTCATTTTTTATGGAACTAAATACTATAAAAAAATTAGAAAAGTATAAAATTAAGCAATGCTTAAAATTAGGGCTGTCAAAATTAACATGTTGATTACTGCAATATTTTTTTCTATTTAACGCATTAAAAATAACTAATGCAATTAATGCAGCATCTGTTTTTTTACTTCCTGGAAGAGTTTTGCTAATATAGTGTTACAGTACATGATCACGCTTTCTGTGCGCCGCTCACCAGCTCTGTAAAGCGAGAAAGAGCAAATTAGGAATTATGATCAGACGTTTTCCACTCCATATTGTCCTTGCTTAGGAGACTGATGTGTGCAACGTGCACCCATATTTAAGACACTCACATGTTACAAACGTTGTCTGACTACTTGTTTTTGATCCCGTCAGTAACATGCTCGTCTTAAAGATTAAGACATGCAACATTAACCCTCTGAGGTCGGCGGAGGCGCCAGAGCACCTGGCAAATTTATTATTATATATTATGTTTTATCCATCAGGTGGATTCGGGAAGGCCAACTTGTGTTTGTGAAATGGTTGGATACATGAGAGGTCTCTGTGTGTTCAACAATCCATGTTACTTTCACTGGAGACACTGTATGCAGAAGGATGAAAACACAGCATGCATGGAAAACAACAGCTATTCCTTGTCCTGCACCTGTGACTGCCTACAACCAACACATGGGGGGTGTAGATCTGTCTGATCAGCTGCTGCAGTCTTACACCACACAACATAAGACCACGAAGTGGTACAGAAAAATATTTCTTCACCTGTTGGACATCGCTGCCACCAATGCCTTCATACTGCACAAAGAGCTATATTGGAACATGACTCATAAACAGTTTACTGAAGAACTCTATTGCAGAACTCTGTGGTTCATCACAGAAAACAGCACCAAAACAGGCCAGTTGTAACCATGTACCAGTTCCTGGAGCGGAGCTAGCCTCAAATCCCAGCCATCTTGCCACTGCCGGGGACCGGATCTGCGTTGTTTGCAAGGCAGTATGTGGCAAAAAACAACAAACATTATGAAAATGCCAGGCATGCAATGTACACTTGTGTCTTCAGTTAAACAGGAACTGTTTCCAGGAGTGGCACAAAAATGTGTAATATTCTATACTCTACATACATACATATGTTTACATGTACACTATTTTCCGTTCATATACTGTATATAAAAAGCAGAATGAAAATAAAAACATGTGACTTGTCCTGTGACTTCTCTCATTCTTACTTGTTTGGGCCATTAGGAGGCTGATGGTGCCTTAGGGGAGGGCCTTTGTTTCCTGAGGTGTAAATCACATCAATATTTATGACCATTGACACTCCCTCGCATACAGTCTTTCTAACACCAAAACTGTCTTACAAAATGTAAATAAATCTATTGTTTTATGTGATATACTGTAAAACATGATTTTTACACCACTGTGTAGAAAATACTCTAGTCTATCACATCCAGTACTCAAAGGTCTTGTAAACAGATTTTGTGTGTGTATTTTCTTGCCTTATTTTAGTAACTTAGGAAAAGGTGAAACTTTTCACCTTTTATGCATAAACACTATTTTCTCAAAAACACATGCATGCATATGGTTGAGATATTATTGTAGCACAGTTTGTGCTGTATACAGTGTAACCCCCCTCAGACTCCAGAGGATTAAGACATGTGACAAGTCTAAGTGTGGAAATAAGTATGACTAGGTTTACTTATGACATTGTATCAATCCTCGCAACAAATATCAATACCAAATCTTTTAACTGTTAAGGTTTAGCGCTGCCCCCTAACAGTCGACAATTCAATCTAGGAGAAAAGGCTTATTAAATTTAATTCGCCTATTAGTCTCAGAAAAAAAAATTAAGACTGCGAGGTCACACAATCTGTGATGGACATGTAGTAATTATGAAATCAAAGGAAAAGTGCTTTACTGAAAAGTAAAGCAGCTAAAGTTAAGAAACTACTCACATGGTGCTCGCACTAGATAAATGTGCGCTATTATTATTAGAAGCATATTGAAGTTTGTCAAAGTGTGAACATGGTGGCCAAACAATACTCTAAGCTTTCCATATAAGCACCTGCACTGGATCCCTTCCACATCCACAGCATCAGCGTGCATTTTCGCAAAGGCCAGTGCACCGGTTTCATTGTGAGCAGGACACAGAGCTCACTTTTTCCTGACACCACAGGCAAACTAATGTCCAAAAACTACTAATTTGGCTTAATCCATTAAGACCAAATTTCATGATACGCCTTAATAATAAAGCATACTATGTACAGAGATGCAAAGGAGCCCAGATTATTATTATTATTATTGAGAACAGAGGAAAAACAATGATTATTATTATTATTGAGAACAGAGGAAGAACAATGATGGTAAAGATAATTGTCTGTATTGATGTAGTAGTGTTTGCTGTTTTTCAGTTATTCATTTTAATATATATATATATATATATATATATTTATATATATATTTTATATATTATTTTATATTATATTTTATACATACATATATATATATATATATGTGTGTGTGTGTGTGTGTGTGTGTGTGTATAGGCTTTGCATTTTATTTGCGTTTTCCCATTCATGCTTATTTTACTAGTGTCACATGATGTACGATGTGCGTTTCATTTATATTTTGAAGGCTTATTATTATAGCTTAGTATTTCTCTGTGATGTTATATGTTATATGTTCTTTATTCTTTCTCATCCCTGAAACTCAAACCAATATCTGTACCCACCCAGAACATATTTACATAAATTAATATCATAAACATACAACTATTTAACTAATGGCTTAAATGAATGACTAGAAAAGTCAATTAGGAAAATCCTTAGTCGGATAGCCCTATTAAGGTTATTACTTATTTACCATGAAAATGAACAAAAAAACAAACTTCAAAGGGGAAAAATAAACTGACAGCTCTCATTCAGTCAAAGAGTTGATAGAATATTGGTATTTACGGAGACAAAAATATCACTAGAAACTATATAAAAAGCACAGCTAAATGTGACATTTATTACAATGGGTTCCTGGGGACCTGCTGCTTTCATTGATGAGCACAATCAGCTCAAAGAGGCGAAACAGTAAATAAGTCCACTGTAGTCTGCAGTGCACTATTCACTGTTATTTACTTCTCTAAGCTGTTGACAAGGTACTGATTGAGCTCTATAATGAAAGCAGTAGGTCTGTTAATCTGATTTAACAGAATAACTATGCTACTGTAAATACTGGACCTCTAGAGGGCTTACCATCTGCTAACATGATTCTTTGATATTCAGCCTTTCATCTAATAACTTAATTTTTACTTAATATTATTGGTTTCCATATCAATTTCATATCACCTGTGTTGCTTACATTTCACTGTCGCTACACGCTACAGTGCCTTACAAAAGTATTCATACCCCTTGAACTTTTCCACATTTTGTCACATTACAACCACAAACTTAAAGGTTTTTTATTGAGATTTTATGTAATAGACCAACACAAAGTAGCACATAATTGTAAAGTGGAATGAAAATGGTACATGGTTTTCAAAATTTTAAGCAAAAAAATCTGAAAAGTGTGATGTTCATTTGTATTCAGTCCCCCTGCATAAATACTTTGTAGAGCCACCTTTCACTGCAATTACAGCTGCAAGAATTTTAGGGTATGTCTCTACCAGCTTTGCACATCTAGAGACTGAAATTTTTGCCCATTCTTTCTTGCAAAATAGCTCAAGCTCAGCCAGATTGGATGGGGAGCGTCTGTGAACAGCAATTTTCAAGTCTTGCCACAGATGCTCAATGAGATTTATGTCTGGACTTTGACTGGGCCATTCTAACACATGAATATTCTTTGATCAAAACCATTCCATTGTAGCTCTGGCTGTATGTTTAGGGTCATTGTCTTGCTGGAAGGTGAATCTCCTTCCCAGTCTCAAGTCTTTTGCAGCCTTCAACAGGTTTTCTTCCAGGATTGCCCTGTATTTAGCTCCATCCATCTTCCTATCAACTCTGACTTGCTCGGTCTGTCAGTTTAGGTGGACGGCCATGTCTTGGTAGGTTTGCAGTTGTGGCATACTTTTTCCAGTTTTGAATGATGGATTGAACAGTGCTTCTTGGGATATTTTTTATAACCTTACCCTGCTTTAAACTTCTCCACAACTTTATCCCTGACGTGTCTGGTGAGTTCCTTGGTCTTCATGATGCTGTTTGTTCACTAGTGTTCTCTAACAAACCACTGAGGTCTTCACAGAACAGGTGTATTCATACTAAGACTAAATTACACAAAGATGGACTCTAATAACTAATCAGGTGACTTCTGAAGGCAATTGATTGCACTGGATTTGATTTAGGGGTATCAGAGTACAGGGGCTGAATACAAATGCACGCCACACTTTTCACATTTTTATTTGCTTAAAATTTTGTGAGTACATTTTTTTAAAAGTTTGTGATTGTAAGGTGACAAAATGTGAAAAAGTTCAAGGGGTATGAATACTTTTGCAAGGCACTGTATCTATCAGTCACCAAAACAATATTGCTAATTCTGTTATAATGGCGAATGTTTTAGATTTCTACCTACTTATGAGTGCAGGCGATGACTCGTTCGAGCTGCAAACAGTGCTTTTGAAGTTAGAGAAAGTGGAGAAGCTGATCACCGACCTTCTTGAGAAGCAGGCCTGTCTACAAGAGTGGAGAACCACACTGGAAACATCTTACGTGGACGCACCCACACCCGCGGTAAGTCCGCAGCTTGTAGCTAACACTGCAGTCACCTCTACACCTCTGTCTCTATGTGCAGGGCCAGTGCGCGACCAGACCAGCGCCATCGTTTTTTGAGATCACTACCCACAACCGCTTCTCTCCCCTCTGCGCGACGGAATGCGTCATCGGAGATTCCATCGTTCGTAACATTCACGCTACCTCCACTAAAGATAAGGTGCACACATACTTTTTCCTGGTACTTTTTCTACTGCTAGTGTTCTTGACGTTGCTGCGCAGGTACCCGCGATCCTGAATGGTAATGAGAACATTACCCCCAACCAGGCTATTGTTATAAGCATAAGCCCTACATTCAGTTTCTGAACGAATTTTCAGATTTTCTCACTGATCTGTTGGTGTCTGTTGGTGACAAAGCTCTGATTGTTGGAGATTTTAATATTTATGTAGATGATGCAAAAGATGTGGTGGGAACTGTAGTCAGGGACCTGCCAAACTCTTTCGGAGTCACGCAAAACATTACTAGATTACTAGACTACACACACTAGATCTAATTATATCACATGGACTGAACCCTACAGATATAGATGTCACACCGCATTAATGAGATCACTGATCATCATCTTATTTCATGGGTAATACAAATCACTGATGTTACCCTTATTGCTCGTTATCGAATGGGCAGAACCATTACCTCAACCACCAAAGTCAGATTCACAAATGCCCTGCCCGACCTGTCTAACCTACTCGGCACACCCATAAATGCTAAAGATCTAGATAAAATGACAATCAGCATGGACTCTCTGCATATCAGCATATCTTCTCCAGTAATTTGGATGTCACACCCATCAAAAAAAGTTATAAAAAAAAAAAAAGTTAGTTTTTTTTAAAGAGAAAAAAGTATTGCCCCATGGTATAACAGTACAACTCTCACTCTAAGGAGAGAAACCCGCAACCTTGAGCAAAAATGGAGGATATCAAATCTGTAGGTTTTTAGATTAGTGTCTAAAAGCAGCAAGGGCTTTTCATATATAAAAACAACCCTAGGTTTTTATTTAATACAGTTGCCAGATTAACTAATAAACAAACACTAGCTGAAGACAATGTGCCATCGAACTTTAGTAGTTATGACTTTATGACCTTTTTCACAGAGAAAATTGAAACCATATGGGATAAAGTTAAGGATACACAACTTACAACTTGAAGATTCACCCTTTTTAAACATTGCAAATGTTTAAAATATAAAAATATGTTGGCATTTAAGGTCAGGCTCTTCAGTGGTTTCACTCCTACTTGTCTGACCGTTACCATTTTGTTCATTTAAATGGGGAATTATCAGAATTAATGCCAGTAAAATACAGCGTGCCTCAGGGATCTATTTTAGGCCCTCTGCTATTCACATTATAGTCATGGGATAAATTTGCTACTGTTACGCTGATGATACTCAACTATACATTACATCAAGACCGGATGACATTCCAACCTTAGCTAAATTATCAGACTGTCTTAAAGACATAAACCATCACTACACTGGTTACCTGTTAAATTTCGTGTTATTTAAAAAGTTCTACTGCTTCCCTATAAAGTCTTAAACGGGTTAGCCCCTATGTACTTAACTGATTTTCTCTGACTCTACAAGCCAATGTGTGTCTTATGCTCTCAAAACTCTGGACTTCTGGTCGTACCAAGAATCGCAAAGTCCACTAAAGGTAGAGCTTTTTCGCACTTGGCTCCTAAACTTTGGAATAGTCTGTCCAATGCTGTTCGGGATTCAGTCACTCTCTCGCAGTTCATATCTAGTTTAAAAACACTTTTACATCTCTTTAGCTAAACATTCTCATAATACATCTCACCACTTGTTTTTACATTCTACCTCAAAAAGTAAATAAAATGTTCTTAATGTTATGAACAGCATCTATGCTAATTATTCTCTGTTTCGGATTTTTCACCCGGGGTTTCAATCCCGGGATAGCTACAGATTACAGCTACAGATGGATCCAACATGCGACAGACCAAACCAAGGTTTAACTTTAAATAACTGTCCCCACTGGGTTGCCATACCATTCTCAGGGATGTCCTTAAGTAACCCTCGCTCTATCAGCTCCTCCTTGGGCTTCCTTACTGACAGCTTCCTCTCCAGCACTGATCATTCAGAAAAAAGACAAATACAAATTATATTACAGTATTGTGTCAGTTCTCTTCGCATTTTGTAATCATCTTAAACTCTTTGATCAAAATATTTAACTGTCTCTAGAAATTTATATGAGCTGACCAGAAACTTCGAAAGCTTTTCCAGTCTTAAAAATTATAAACAAAAATTGAGGTAGTTCCTTGACGGGAAACCTTTTGTTATAAAACCTTTTGTTATTTAATCTGGAATCTGCTTATGTTGCTTTGAGTTTATCGTACCGTCTGAGGTTTCTTTGAACTTCTCACTACTTCTCTTCTTCCTCCACTTCCAGGGTTTGAATATCTTGCCCAGGTTGGAAAACTTGCCCTTGCCCTTTGTTGAAGGCGTTCTTCCTCCTGGTAGCACCCCAACACTGTCTGGCAAACTATGATCAAATTCATCATCTACAGAAAAGACAGAGATGGAAAGACAAGATTTTTTCTAGCCCCATAAACAAATGACATTTTTACTTTGCATTTTGTAGTACTTATCTGTTGAATAATTTACCAAAAAAATGCTTAAACCACACACCATAAAAAAATTAATAAATGCAAATCAAACAAAACCAAACCATGACACAAATAATTGAGTTATCAATTAAACTGTACTCAAATGTACATTTACACTGAGATATTAGTCAAATACAGAGTTATCCTCAATGATGCCGGGTCTGGCTTCTGGGCATGCAAAAAATGAGACTTTCTCCCAATATACTTTACACAGTTATCAAATGTCTGGATACTCTTAACCCTTTCATTTGTAAGTTTTTTTTCACGTGACAGACTCCCAGGCGTGAGATTTTTTAATGCAACCATTATTTTGCAATAAATCACATTCCAGGTACCATTAAGACACATAAAGCTTGACGCATGACATTACACAGTGGCATGCTGCAGCTTATATACATATATAAATATGTATATTGCATACAAAATATTTATAAAACTTTTACATACATTGTTAAATGAAAGATTTCCTGATTGTTAAATATGTGCAAACTTAATGTTCACGTTAGATGATTGGTAAGTTATCACGGGCACCGCGATTTGTCCAGGAGACAGACCCTGCTGGATTTCAAATATGCTCATCCACTTATTTAAAAAAAAAAAAAGTGTCTGGCGAACTGAGAGAGGACTAGAGTAAACTTAATTACCTACGCAATCGATTGACAGGAAAAAACATAACCGCATGTTGTTTGAAAGGTTTGTTTTGCCTTCGTTATGTATAAACTATAGGGCTGGGTATCGAGTTCGATACTTTTTAAGCACCGACCGAATCGTCTCGATACTATTGAGTATCGAAAAAATCATTTTCGTTCGGTACCAAATTTCGATA
>JAZGTJ010018200.1:0-11572 GCA_036877575.1 Botia almorhae | reverse complement strand
GTTGTTTTGTTGATATCAGATGAAAATATGTCTTTCTACAAATTTGCAGTAGACAAAAAATCCCTGGAGAATGTGGGTGGTGAGAATTAGATTTTGACATCCAGGTAAATAACTGTACACTGAAGTGTGGACTCACCTCACGCTTGGGCTGCTGTATAATGATGTTTCCATAAAATGAAATGCGAAGTTCAGCGGTTGTTTTGCTCGGTATTAAAAAAAGCAATATATTGGGATGGGATTTGAAACCCATGTCCATTTTCACACACACATATGCTCCCACATATCTCTCTATATAAATTTATTATACACACACACACATATACATATATATATATATATATATATATATACATACACAAATATATATATACATACACACAGAAAGAGCAAGAGAGAGAGAGAGAGAGAGAGTGAGAGAGATTATATTACTATATAATAATATTATATTATTATTAATTACGTAATCGGGCGTTCCAGATCTTCTTCAACACTCCTGCCTGTAACTACCTGTAACTGTCCAGTAAACCAAAAGACCTTCAGATGTTCAGATGTTTTCTGTGAGGGAGGGGTCGAGTTAAAGTCTGAGGGATGGTGGTCTTTCAGAAGATGATGTGACCACATTTAGCATTCCAGACACGGTTGACAGCCCAATGAAAATGGCCTACAGACCCGAATAAATGTTTAATAAGAGGCTTTCCGTGTGTATTTGTTTGTTTGTTTTCAGAAGGGGTGTGGCTTAAAATCTGTATGATTATTTATGGTCTCTCTAAACATTTTAAAAAGGTCAGAGTGGTTTTTATCAGTGGTGTGAAAAGGAAAAGATGTCTCAAAAATATGTATATTTGTGTGTGTGTGTGTGTGTGTGTGTTTGAAAAAGTGCTGTATTGCTTCTGCAGCCCTGTTGTGCAGGTGTGTAAAGTGATGCGTTGGAGGCCACGCAGCACACTAATGCGCTGGACACTGTAGCGTACGCTGGCGATTTCTGTGGCTATTCTTATCCCCCAGCACACTGGCCTTCAATTCATTCGCTCCTTTGTGACAACGCTGGTCGGTGCTGAGGGAGACGTGCTTTAATCTCAGGACAGGAAGTGACACGTTGAGTTTCAGCTGTACGCGTTCAATACAAATAAACACGCCGACAAATTCATGTTAGTGCTCATTATATTTTTCTTCCACCCTGTTTTTTCATCTGTTTTTCTTTGTAACCCTGAGCCCCTTTTCCATTTGTTTTCCTCCTTCCTCCTGTTTCATCTCTCTTTCATTATTGTTTATTGTTTGCTCTCCTCCGGCACAAACATATTTTTCTCTGGTAAATAAACGACCTTCTTTAAGCAGCATGGGATGAACCGTGCTCTTGTCATCTGTACACACACGCACACTCCTCAGTCACCATAACACAGTAATTAAACACACTCTCTGCTGTCTCGTTTCCTCTGGCTACATTGTTCTGGAAATGACAGGTGACTTGGTCCAGTTAGACTTTGAGATAATTTCCGCACATCTGGGTCATCTTACCCCCCGGCTGCCATGGGAACCAGCCAGGCTTTAGGTTGGGCTTGTTTCCACTGGTTTGTGTGTCAAACAGACATCACTGCTTACGGTTTGAGCTCGTCAGCCATGAGTCATGTCCATTGTGAATGTGGCAGAAGGGAAAAAATAAACGCTCTCCATATAAAGCTGTTTAGTCACCTCTTATACAAAATGCTGTAGTTTAACACAAGAACAAAATTGCAAATGAGCATGTGTGTGTGATATTTACCGAATTCGTTGTTCTGTTCCAAAACCTAATGAGATATTTGGCCAGACAGCTTTTTAAGGAATCAGAGATGCACTGCACAGCCAAAGTTATGCTGCCTTATAAGATCTTCTTAAAAGAACTAATTTTAGCCAAATTTCACAAGTTCAGATGCTACACAACTGCTATAAGAACACGCTACAAACGTAGTATCATCTACAGCACCCGGACGTATAGTACCCAAATCGTCATTTTTTTAGAATCATTATTATATTAAATCATTATTATAAACTTACCTATGTGAGTCAGGGTAAGATAAGGAGATCGTGTTGAACACTGATCTGTCATGTACTTGCTCAATAACTGATTGTTGCTTATTTTAACCCCAAAAACATTATGGGTTGCAGCTTTAGAAAAGAGGCTAACTTTGAGTTACATGGTTTACTCAGTGTAGTTAAATTTAAATTTGGAGTAATACGTTCATTCGTAGACTGTAGACAGGTATGCAGCTCACAAGACTTTGGAACCGAGTCCCATTTTTATTTATGCTGTTTTTTATTTTATGCATTTTTCGAAGGCATTTTTTGACATCGGCAGTCTTTTCTTTCTTGGCGATTGGTGTTAATCGTGAGGGGTGAAGCTATAATTAAGCCGTCACTTTGTAATGTGCCTGACATAAAGGAACAAATTCAATACTCAGTCCAATAATTCAGATAAGAATGTGAATGAAAAGCTCTTTTCACAGCTGTTTCATGACTGACGCGGGGAAACAAAGCAGATTGTTTTGTCTCCAGTTAGTTCGTGTATATTTTCAGCGCCCGCCATTTGTGTGGAAACTGCACCAACATTTAGGCTAACAATCTGTGACCGTCTGCTGTTTGGGGAGAATTTTCTCACCTCAGGAAGTCCTCATTGAAACATGTTTACCAGCTATTGTAAAAGTAAACTTTGCGTTGAGAGAAATAGCAGTGTTGTAAATATACAGTAGAGTATACAGAATGTTACAGAATATATGAAAAATGCTTCTACATTGGTGGAACAGTCCGGAGGAAATTTGAATCGCTCAGAGGTTCCTGTTTCATAGCTCAGGAGATTAGCACCAGTTTGTCTCGTGAGGTGTTTCCTTAAAAATCTTTAAGAGAAATATATACAGACACGAATGAGACAATTGGTACAGTTGGTAAACGGCGCTAGAAAAAATGTGTGTCCGATTCTGAGGTCATAATGAAATCTCTAATAACACACTTTGGAATCCTTATAGTTTTTTGCATTTTGTGGAAACAGTTTGACGCCAAAAGAGACAAATTATGAGGGTCTGTTTCTGAGGAGAAAAATCTGGAAGTCTTATTCTGTTTCATTTCATTGTTGTTTGGGGTAAAGAATGATCAGATTTGTGTTTTTTCTTTCCAGTGGAAGAGGTCCGATGAAATGGAACGGTACAGGATAGCTGTCACACAGGCTTTTCGTAACAGTTAACTGATCTGCCCACTCTTCTTTTGTATTGAAATGATGTAATTGCACATAGAGAGACTGAGAGGAAAACAGCCAGCACTTGATTACCTCACACATTTGAGTCATTATTCTGCTGATGGAAATGTGCTTGAGATCATGAATGTGTGTTTTTTCCCAGTGAGAACTTGATTGCGGCTTAACACAAAGAACTTGAAACGAGCTCGAGCTGTTTGTTAACAAGATACCAGACTGCGTTTGACACTAACAACAAGTATACCATGGTAGTACTATGTTTTTCAACATGTCACCATAGTAACCGTGTTTTTGTGTAGGGTAGAGATATAATAACTCATTTCTTATTAGCATTCTGTCAGTGTAGTGTTAAGTTGAATACCAAGTGTCTCAAAAGCAAATTTGAGCTGGGCGTGTAAAAAACGTTTCATGTTTTTCGTTGTACTCTCTCCCTCAGATGAACATGTTTCAAGAAGCTTTGGAGGTTTGGAAGTTTTCATTAATGAGACAGAATCGGCCGACTGCTGATGTTCTCCTCACCTCCTGTGGTCGAGCAATAAAAGGAAATCAATTTCATCTGTGTTTTAGGCTGTCTCTGTTGACTTCAGCTCTGATAATACTCCCAGACAGGCCTGGAAAGTGCTGGAGGTGATTCCGGAGGGCAGGAATCGTGGGGGAGGACAAAACGTCTCTGTTTCAAAAGGATTTGTTCAGGCTAGCAGGTGTTTGCGAAGGTTACGCGCTCTTTGGTCCTCACCTCAAATTATCCGTGGCAGGCGGGCTTGAGTTCAGATTTTTCTGAAAAGCATAAGGTTATTCCTCGGCTCCTGTCCGCACGGCTTCGCTGACGCATCCGATCCACTTTTCTAAATGTTCAAAATTTGACAAGAAAGAGTCGGTTTTGATTATAGCTTAACCCAGCCCACTCGTGCCTTTTTAAACCTCTGAACATTTCTCTATATTCTCTCTTTTCAAAAACGTCTCACTTGAGTGATTTGTTTCTGGGATCGATGCACCTGATGCCCACCTGCATTCCGCCTCTTGCTGATATTCTAAACAATTTTTTGTCTTTTGAGGACACCGTAACCTATAAATGAAAGAGGAAAAAACACGCTAGGTTTCCTAATGGAGTATGACTCACTGTACTTTCAAAGATGTCAGGTAAACACTGAGCTGTGGGGAGAAACCGATCTTGTGGAAGGCAAACAAGAATCACTGATAAAAACTGATGACTGTTGGTTCGCTCTGGTCCACGTGCTGCTTGTGAGCTATTTGAACAGAATGATGGATTTGTGTCAATAAACGCAGTATATAGTTATTATTGCAGTCACTCACCTGTGCTTGCAGCTTAATTCTGTAGAATTATATTTATGCATTTGGCAGATGCTTTTATCCAAAGTAACACACAGTGCATTCAAGGTGTACATTTGATCAGTGCCTGGGAATCGAACCGGCAACCTTTGTGCTGTTAACGCAGTGCTCAACCTGTTGAGCTACAGGAATACTCAGACTACAATTAGAGTTTGGATATTTGTTCTGTTAATATAAAAGATAAAATAAAGGATTAAATTCCATAATAATGACAGAACTACATGTTTCATAGTAAACATTGCTATTAAAGGGCACTTTTTCTGTCAGATGATGCGACCTTTATCTGCATGTCAATTAATAATACATCACTTACAGCCGTGTTTATTTCAGACTGTCAGGCAAAACAACGGTTTGTTATTTTTGTACGTTAAGTTGTTTTCATTCATTGTTTCACGCTTTGTAATTGTTTTACTGCTTAAATTGTGCAGAAAAGCAGGTTCCATTGTGGTATCTCAGACAGAACGATCTGCAGTTGGGGCATGTTGTCACAAGCCTTTTGCTTTTCTGGGCAATAAAACATTTAGTAGTGGGCAGCACAGCGTTCAGCGATAATGTTCAGTAACTTTCTCTGTGGTCCAGACTTAATGGATGTGTGTATATAGACCAGCTCTCCATCGAGGTCCACAGACCTGCAGAGTTGAGCTCCATCCCTAATGAATCACACCTGAAGCAGCTCAACGAGATCTTTGGGAAACAGCCAGAAATATCCAGGCAGGTGTGTTGGAGCCGGTTGGAACTAAACTCTGCAGGTCTGTGGACCTCCAGGAACATGGATTTAAATCCCTAATATAGACTTTCAAAAATAAACCTTCCCTGAGAACTATTCACTGGAGGAAGGAGTCTGACGACTAGCCCCATCTCCTTTATCAAAGAATCATGTGACACCATCGTGGTACCATGGTAACGGCACAGGGCCTGCTTTAGGACTTCAGAAACTTCAGTTGATGCCACTGATTGTTTTTATATTTCTGTAGCTGTGCCGTCTCATCAGTTTGATAACAATATCCTGTTGTCATTGTTTGGACATGTTTTGCTCTGGCGTGCGTCAAGCTCAGTTACGGAGATCTCCTATGGTTTCCAGACCAGTGTGTAGGAAATGGACCCATCACACTAATAATTAACTGACAGTTGGGCACAGAGAACCTTGCTTGGCTTTTGTTATTGCACCAACGCTTTTTATTTCTTAAACACGCTTCTTCCTTTTCATTCATCAGTAAACCGCAGTCGAGTTTAATTAGGACCCTTCGTTGAGACTTGGCACAGGCAGGTATCGTTCTGTCCCGCTGGAAGCTCTCGTACATTATTATGGAGCTGCAATTTATCCTCCTTCTTCCGAATCAATACATGGCCTTTTATTAGCTCACCATGGCCGAGGCTACAGAGAGTCACTATGGTTCAAAAACAAAGGCCGTGGATGGACTCCGAGCAGTGGTTTTCTGAATGAAGGTGTGTGGAATTGAGATTATATTCCCTAAATCTTTTTCCCTTGCCTATGTCATTGTGATGATAATCCACATTTGAAATGCGAAGGAAGATGTGGGTTTGGCCTTTTTCCCATTTACCGAAGGCTGGAATCATACTATATTTCCCCCCAGTTAGTCAATGGAAGGATGTTGGATGTTGGCCAAACACCTCTGCATCCAGCCCTGACTGTCAGCAGCTGCCCCATTTTCAGATGGGGTGTAATAAGACGCCGTTTCTGGGCAGATTTGTGTGATGAATCATGGCGCTCGAAGCGTGGACTTTTCAGTCAGTTTGTTTTATTTGGTCAGGTTTACTAATTGATACCCTGTCAGCTTTTGCTTCATGCCGTCTGCAAATGAACAAATAGGAAAGTAATTAATACTGAACCCTGCAAACAGGGTGCAGAGCAGAGCTGGTTTTTTGTGAAACACACCATCTTCATCAGCTGCCTCACTGAAGGATGTGTCTTACGCAAACAGTTCATGTTCTGTCGTCTCACACTAGTCAAGCAAAGCAGAGAATCTGCGGCCTGCAGGGAAAGTCGGTAATCTATAGTCGAAATGCACGAGCACATACGAACAGCATTTGTTTTACCAACAGTGATGCAGATAAAAGCACTCGTAGGTCAAAACAGCCCGTCAGGATCACTATAGTGATATGTGTATGTGTACTATAGTGTATGTTTTGACAGTGTGGTATGTTCATTAGTCGGTTCACATAGTAACACTAGTTAATGCCCTGGTTCTTTGTTAGCCAGCTAGTGATGAATGTGATAAGGGTGATCTAGTTAAAACTCTGCAGCTTTGCCGTGGGGATCATAAGCAGGTGGCTTTCCCTTTTTAGGTGATGTCATTTATTTAAAAGACCCTATGGCTTAATAAGTGCACTTTTGTCTTAAGTTTATGTATTTCCTGTTGAAACAGGAAGTAGAGCCGGACATTTTTGTTCCTGGAGAGCAGTTCATTAAGCAGTTCTTTGGATATGCTCGTAAACACATAATGAGTAATAACCTGGTATATGTTCAGCCAGATTGTTATGAGAAGGCAATTTGGAGAGGTATTCATTTCTGAATGAATGGTTTCTAAGCATTTAAGGAGCCCTTTAGCATGATTTGTGAGCTTAGCCGGGATTTTATTGGGATTTAATTGGTTTATACGCCGCGTAATTGATTGCCTCATTAGGTTGATGTGACCCGGCTGGAACGTGATTTTAAAGAATGATCTTGTACCTAATTTATTTAGAGGAAACACATGAAACAAGCTTTGTAGCAACAACATTCCTTCTGAAACAACGAGGGCTCTTTGTGAAGGAGGCGCAAGGGAGTGTCATTATGTTCAATAAAAATCTACCAATACCGAAGTTATTTTCCCAGCTTTGGCAACTATTTGACCGTGTTTTATAGTCAAGTTTGTTTTTAAAGTCCTTCATTATATATTCATGACCTCATTTGTTTGCATAAACTCTAGAGTGCTAAAGATGTAGAAACCGAAGCTAATTGGAGACAATTAACAAGCTGTTTTAACTTTTCCTCTCTCGTTTTTCCCTGTAAACAGAACAATGCTGAGAGTCTGGCTTCAGAATGTTGGAACTGGGCACCTGTTCGGTCAGCGCTCAGAGTCTTTCTGACCGCAATGCCCTGGCAGTGCCATCCTTCAGCCACGGGATGCGTGTGGGGAGCGCATCTCCACGATGTTTCCTCCTCCCGCCAGGAGACCCGGAGGTCTGGCACAAGCACAGGGGAGCACTGGAGGACGGTTCCCACTCCTGCTCGCTGCTGGAGCCCCAGAGACTGGCCAACAGCTTCCTGTCCCATGCAACAAGCTTCGACACCCTGTGCGCCCCCCACGGCCATCTGTTGGGCGCGACTCCATTCTCCCTGGATCTGGGGGGGTCATGCGAGGGGGCGGTTGGGTTGGACCCAATTGCTGTCAGCCCGAACGTCATTAAACGGCGCAGGGGGGGGCTCATTGAACAACGGGACATCATTAAAGCACACCAGGCACACAAGATTCAGAGCACCCCGCAGGCCCGGCGCAAAGAATGGGAGTAAGTGGCACTAACATGAAATTGAATATGATGTGCACGCATTTTGTTAAATACGTTTTGTCTCCCACTGATCATACAATCTAAAAGAATTCAAAGGTGAAAAGTCATTCTGCTATTATCAATAATAGAATGAAGTTTCTGTTATTGATATCTGAAGTCTGAATCAAGCTGCCTTAATTCAGATGATGGACCGGTGTATTGCCCAGGCTGATGTTTGCATTCCTCTAGCGCTGGTAGAGCGTGGCGCTAGAAAAACTGAGGTCGTGGGTTCACTCGTACCTGAACTGCAGCTAGTCTTGTTAGTTAATATTCCATTAACAAGATGCTGCAATTCTTTTACTATGAATGGGGGAAACTACAGAACACAGTATGGCAACTCTAGCCTCGGAAGTCCCGCCTACTTGTGGAAAGAGCCAATGGTCAATCGCTTTGGGGGAGGGGCTCCGTACAGGGTGTTGTGAGGTACTTAACAGCCTTTGCGCACCTGAAGCGATCTGGCAAAACTTGTTTTTATCGAGCTTAAGGAGCATCATTTATAAGACAGCTAATGTCAGGTTTAATAGTCAGTCTAAAATATATTGTTTCATTGAGAGCTTAGCCAGCAATTTTAGAGATATCTGACTTGAAGTAGATGGGTCTTGGTCTTATATGACTGAAATAGCTGCAGCAGAGATGCAAAGATGGCTGCCGAGTGAGGAGAGTGCCTGAACAGGCACAAATGAGAATTTACAAATTTGTTGTTTTCAAGGTTTTTGAGTGAACATGAGTAATTATTACGTAAATGATGTGTTCATTTGTTTAAAAAAATGTATGCATGTTTCATTTGCTAATATTAAATACACGTATACGTTGGGGTCCAAATAGTCTGAGGGTGTTTCGATTTTTAATTTGTCTAATTTATTATTGCAAATAACAATTTAATAATAAATTAATATCGTATCTTTCAGTGTGGTCTGAGACTGGAGTGTATCAGCAATCTATAACACATCTGCCCTGTTTTCTTAAAATAACCATCTGCTATTAAAACCCATATGAGCGGACCACTGGTTTCTGAGCAGGTCAGGCAATCATGCGTTCCCATGGTGATAAGATTTCAGGTAACGAGCATGGAGGGATCATGTGATCCTCACTGCATATGTTCCATTGGTGATGCTTTCTGTATGACACAACATACTGCGTGTTTGTGAGGGCTAGTCTTCGCTCACTGCATCGCTCACGGCGCATTTTGACATCATGAGAGCACGTGGGTGTGAGCTTGACAGCCGATCAACCAGGAGAAAACTATAGGCAGAAAAAAGCTCTCGATTGAATACACTTTCTGTGAGCTTACCTACGGGTGCTTTACATATCACATGTCATAACACTATTTAAATTATAGGTGTGCTGCGGCGTCAAAAAACTATTTTATCGTCGTATCGATTTTATATTTTAACGATTTTAAGTTAAAAGAATATTTAAAGCAAAACAATCTTTTCACATCCTGATAGCAATCACAGTAAAGTGGTCTAAATGTATTTATATCTTCTGCGGAAGGTGCAGGACCATAAAATGTTCAGCCAATCATTGCATTCGGTCCGAATGCAATCATAGGATATCCTACTTGCCTGTCAAACTGTGCATGCGTTCATGCGTGTTGGAGGGGGCGTGGCTTTGAAGTGCGCTCTGAGCGGAGGGCGGGATCTTTCAAAGATAGCTTGCTATTGCTAACCCTACCTTGAACCGGATATCATCAGTGTATCACAGGCTTTAGAGACCCGTTAAAAGATTTTATTTTTTTTATTTTGAACATGAGAACAGCACGGTTTTGTAATTTGTATTATAGAAATGTCTGGGTGCTTTCTGCAGTGTGCCTTTGATGCATATGTTCATTAATAGAGAATTGCTGGAGTGTTGCGTACTGTTTCTTGGGCCGGAGCTGTGAGTGTGTGTGGAAGTGGCTGTGATAAAGTGATGGTGTAAAGAGAGAGAGGGTGAGTGGTGCACCGCTGTGCTGGAGCATTGCACTTCTGAAATGATTACCTCTCATTTGTCTTTAAACACAGGACGAGGGGGCGGACGTATAATCACCCCATTGGCCCATGCGCGCACACACACACACACACACGCGTACGCGTTTACATATCTATCCGAATGGGGACATTCCATAGACTTTTATTGTGTTTCATACACAAAACAAAGTACAACACAGATGAGCAGTCCAATGTTTGATTTGTATGTGTGACGTTATTTAATAATGCAGCATTTCTGCACAGTGTAGTGTGTGTGGGTTTGCTTAGCATATTCTTATATTCTATAAGCTAAGAATATATTTATAAATGAAAGTAAATACAATTCTTTGCAGGAAGGATTAGGATCAGTCTCTAGTAATTAAATGAAGCTTTCATATCAAAGCGATAGCTGTCTAAAGACATGTCCTCATTCACATAAAGTGTATTATAGTATCCATGTTCTTCTGTGCGCTCCTGATTTGATTAAATTTGTCCGTTTGTTACTTTGAAAAACAAATTCGAAGCATAATAGATTTATTAATCAAATCTCGTTGACAAGTTAATTTGTTAGCCTAAAGGGACAGTGATGAATGTGTTGCTACACAGCAATGTACCTTCTGTCTTATTGACCCTCTCTGTTCACTTATAACAGAGAAAAACAGACTGTCACATCCACAGGCAAGAAACTTTTCAACTCTTTAAATGTCAATCTGTCAAAGATCTAACCTTATGGGTTACATAGCCTAGCGGTTAATTCAAAAGCTCCTGGGTTTAAACCTCAGGGAAATTATCCCCAGTCAGGGTTGAGGTTTTTTGACGGTGTATGGTTAGAATTCTCCATTTGGAAAGTCATTTTTTCAACCAGTGCAAAGGAAACTGTAACCTGGAGCTGTGCACAAGTACAACAGTTGTCGTCAGTCTCGCTTTTCCGAATAATTAAGAGTTTTCAGCTGTAGTGTTTGATTTAAAGAGACAGTTCACCCCACAATAAAAAAACTTCCATCATTCACTCACTCTCATGTCACTCCAAACCTGTATGTTTTCTTCTGCTTCTGAGGAACACAATAGAAGATATTTTGAAGCACACTGATAACCAAGCAACAGTGGCACCCATTGACTTTGTTGTACTTATTAGACATTTCTCAGAGTATCAACTTTTGTGTTGCACAGAATAAAACGGGGGCGAGTAACTGATGGGGAATATTTCATTTTTCGAGCTATTTCTTTAAGAGATGGAAACGTGTGTGTCTGCAGATAATGTTTTTTTGTACAAGAGACGTTTAATAGAGCAACGTAACAACTGTGCAGAGCTGAGCTGAAAACAAGACTGTATGTTTTAAAAAAATAAAATAGATGTTTTCTATTATTTACTGTCTTTCTCTGCATTCCACATTGTGGAATCATTTTAATAACACTTGTAATGGAATGAGTAGGTCTGTCAAAACTTTTGACTGGTCGTGTAAATTGTAAAGGAGGGATACAAGAATGAGTTTGTCAGATACCC
>JAZGTJ010018199.1:0-11572 GCA_036877575.1 Botia almorhae | reverse complement strand
CGCGCGAATCGCGCGAGTAAACTTAAATGTTCAAGCGTTCAACTACGCGCGAATAGCGCGTTTTATTCGCGCAAGTCGCGTCCGGTGTGAACGCACCATAAGGGGTTAAAAGCATTTTATTAAATTCAATTTTGCACCTAAAGATAGGTATAGTTTTACACCCACTCAAAGTGGCCACCATCTTAAGACCACGACCACCATATAAAGTATCATTCATTTTATCATGGTAATACCCTATTAGTGCCTATTGGATGCCTTAAGTTCCTGAATTAATCAATCATAAATGCCTGCAGTATACCCAATGCCATTTATAAACCTGCTAACTGTAAACTTTGATTAAAAAAAACCTTTCATCAAATTGTGACTTTTAAAATCATGTTCAAGTTGTTTGAAAGGTATCAACACTGCAAATTATTCAGAACGTATTCTAATGTGACCCTGAATTACCAGGTCATCATTACCTGTTAATAATGATGTACACCTCACACAAACATGTCTTCTACACATCATAAAAATCCACAGAGATGCAGAGAAATGGGGATACCTGAAGGCAGCGAGTAAAGGAGAGTAAATGGAGTCTCCATCATACACATACAGGTGATCCCAGCTGCATTCAGTGGCAAAGTGTTCAAAGCGAAGCCTCAGGACAGAGTTGGGCCTGCAGAGATAAAGACACATCATCCAGCACACGCATACTGTGCATCTCACATACAGCCTGTCTCAGACAGCCAAAATGCTGGGTTTATTTCAGGACAGTTTTCAAGTATAACTTCAGCTTTGCATTGAGTTTGGTTTTAAAATGTAAAAAAATTAACCAGATTGTAATCATAAATGTATATTGTTTTCATATTAATGGTAATGAACGAGACACAAAAGGTATCAGTTTGTTGGTACCAATGCTGGCAGGAAACAACTGAGATCCTTGAACATTGCACCTTACACACAGGTGTGCGTTCACAACTCACTACTGCAATGTATGTGCACTATCTGGATGGGTTACATGCATAGGACAAAATAAGGGTCACTTTGCTCTCTCACTTCAAAAGGATAGTTTAAAAATGAAAATTCTTCCATCATTTACTCACCCTTGTATCATACTAAAACTGAATTACTTTTTTTGCTTCTAGCAACACATTTGATATTTTTAACTATGTTGGTAACAACAGTTTTGGGGCACCACTGTATGAATGCAAAACCAGTTTGAGACATTGCACAAAATATCTCCTTTTATTTTCCACAGAAGTCGTAGTCATATAGGCTTTGAATGACATGTGGGTTAGTAAATGATCTAATCCTTTAAATTCTGACTACCTATCAGGTCAGGTAACAGGGTTTCAACTAGGGGCCGGGTTCGGGCTTGAAACTAACACCTGCGCAAAACTCAAATCTGAAAAAGAGAGTGACATTATAAACCAATACTCACTGTCCCTCAATAAGCCAGGTGCACTTGGTCTTGTATTTGTAGTTTCCTGGTCCATCCGAGAGGTAGCCAGAGGGCCCTGTTAACCTGTGCATGAGAGGCACAACATTATTACACTAATCGAATACACCCAACTGAAAGGACATATTATAAAACATAGTACAACAACTCAAATCCAGCTGTAGATAACCTGCTGTGTAATGAGAGTTTAACAGCCCTCGGGTAAGGTTTTAACTTTAAGTGAACAATATAGGAGGTTATTTGTGACAAGGTTCAAGGAAACACTGGTGTAAACACAGGCTTGGTCCTGTGTTTGGTCTCAGTTCTAGTTTAAAAAAACAATCCTGATAACACAGACTGATTCAGATTCCCAGAATATGGCAACAAATACTTGTTAATAGTCTTAACCAAGAAGTAGAAAATAACACAGCAAGTCACCTGACTGGCTAAAACCCAATTCACCTAAAAAGTCAGCCAATTTTTTAATTTTATGTTGACTTATATGGGCAAGTTCTCGTTCCTTAAGTTCTCATAAATATATATATTCAACATGACTTCATTCATCTGGAATTCTGATAAGTGAAAAGTAGGTATTCCATAACAGAACAGAGCCAGACTTAAATACCAGTAAAGACAACTACATGCCTCCTGAAACCTCACTGGAACCTACTTTGGAAGAAATCTGGGTTGTACAAGCCAACTTTAGCAGCTCATTATCTACTCATGCTAATGCACATTTTCCCTATTTTTATTTTGTTGCTTTTTACATAAAGATTTTAAATATTTGTTTTAAATCCCTGTTGACGTTAACCATGTTACACACAATCATCTGAGTTACAGCCTTGAAGTGTGTGTGTGTGTATAGAGGTATCTAACTAAAACCCCTGACAACAGTCTCAAGGAGCTTTGTTAACATTGAAAAAACACAGATCATTAACACAGCCACAACCCTGTGGGAACGGCACATACACCAGCAGATGGCTGTGACAAACACACAACACACAACACCAACACGTCATTCTCAATGAAGCACCAGCCATTAGTTCATCATTCAAGAATCCCCCCATTTGAATCAATAACTATTAAAATCTCATTATATGTTTCTTGAAATTCAGCACTCTTATTTAATAATGGGCAAAAGATTGCTAAATAATTGAGCTTGAGTTGTGTTTTTTGTTTTTTTAGGCAGTTTGGCAGTAATCTTCATCCACCCCTTATGATAATGGAGGACAACTGTGTGTAAGCATCAGAAATGCGTGTCTGTCATGAGTGATTTCTGAGCTCAGCTTTTGAGAATTAAACTGGCTAAGTGCAGAAAGAGCCACTGCAGAGCTAGTCTCATGCAAACAGACAAAAGGTCTGGTGAATACTAGAGCTTATCCTGGCCCAGAACTGCCTACAGGAGGAGACCATATGACTGACTTGAAATCAATTAGTCAGTTTTGTTGTTAGGTGTCATTTAGAGCAGTTTCACCTGTGCAAGAATATACCATAGTATACAGAACAGGTTCTCAATGGACAGACACACAAAAAACCCATGTGCCCTTTATTGCAGAAATCATATAGTCGGCCTCTCAGATTACAGCTTACCTAATCGAGAAAGTGCTTGCCAGTTTTTATGTGCAATTTGCATCTGACTCGAGGACAGAAATGGATTCATCTGTCTGTGGATGTTGTGGTTAAATTAAAGTGTGTGTGTATGTGTGGTTCTGGTATTCACTGTTTTAGGGACTACATGTCCCCACAAGTAGTAGTAATATAGTAGTAATACCAGTACATTTCAGGTCCTCATTAAAAATCATACAGATTTTTTTTTAGAATCTAAAATAGCAGAAAGGTTTCTGTGAGGGTCAGGGATAAGGTTAGTGTAGGGGGATAGAATATATAGTTTTTACATTACATCTATACATAAAACCATTACTTCTATGTAATGTGTGTGTGTGTGCATGCGTGCATGCATGACAACGTGTAGAAACAGTCAGGCTTCTGTAATCACCAAATGATCCCTTAAAAGAGAGACTTTATATTAGGGCAGATTCTTTTGCTGATTAAGTTCCAGATTTATAAATGGGTCTGTAAATTAGAGAGCATGAACAGCAAGCTCTTCTCTGTTTTTCATACAGGATACACATCCTTTCTTTGTCATTTTCAACACATGAATCACATTTTTTTAAAAGACCGATATGATGCTATTAATAGATTTGTACTAATGGAATGTCACAGTGTGTACCAAGACACAGTCAGCTTCTCCTTTCTCGACCTCATGCACAAACTGCCCACACAATACAATACTGTAGCGGTAGCACGGGTTAGTGGTGTCAGGCTTTAATATTGTGACACTATGATATATGGCATGGAATTACTATTACCAGACATGCATTACCAGACATGCCCAAGAAATAAAATTTTACTATAGCACAGGCCTTAAAACATTGTATTACTACAGTACTGTGTCTAAAAACCATGGTGAAAACAAAAACGCAATGGTACTTTTTTAAAAAGCCTACTATGTGCATCACCATTTACAGACAGCATCTTAAAACAATGTCTACCAATATCAGAAATTAACTGTACAGTCACATCATACACAGCATCTATGCTCAAAGATTACAAAAGAATATTATCCATCTCTCTGTAACATCCAGCTGATGGTTTCTACCTGTTACATACTCTCAGTGAGTCTGTGAAGTGACTGATGACAAACTAATATATTAGCCATGCAATCAATGTTTCGCCAATTTGAGATAATCTGTATTGGCTAATAATCTTGCTGCTTTGGCTGATTAACAGAAGTGTTGCTTTCATTCCAAAACCCACAGACAGCCTTTCACCACATAATAAACCTTGAGTGAATGTTTGATTTTAACAAATTTGTGTATACAGTACAGTTATTGTAATAAGCCATAAAAATTTTTGGCTTATATAGATGACAAGTGCATACAATTTAGCTGAGACATGTTTAGCAAGGTCTTGTGAATTTAGACTACACCCACACCATATTACATACACTTTATAACCGGCTATCATGACGACGGGAACATTTCGTAACTGAGAATGAATGACCCGTGAGCTATTAAATTTCATCTAATCCAAGGTAATGCAATGCATTGAGGATAAACTGAGAGGCTAGTCTCTGGATGTGTACATGCATCGCCTTGATATAATATAAGATCCCTCCCTTATTAAATGGGCATTCAGTGTGTTAGAGTTGTGATTGACACCACATGACTGTTTGGCTTCTCGCTTCCTGCCATTTGGAGCCTGATTCACCCAAAATGACTTGATCAATCCAACGCAAACATTGTCTCTGCCAGACTTTGCCCATAAGTGATAACAGTTGATGGAGCAGCATAACCCGTTTGCCAATTATATCATAATGCAACCTCAACATTTAGAAGTGGTTAACACCACTGTTTAGTATAAGTACATTATACAAAACACAAGCCTGCCAATGTGGTGTCAAGAGTTTAAAGTACACAGTAACAGAACTATAAGACAACAGGCTGAAGTAATTCTTGACCATTACAACGACAAGCAAACTCATTAATGCACTGAAATGTACTGCAGCAGATCGTATAGATCCTGAGCATCTAATATGCAACCTTAATATGCTGATAAATTTGCTATAAATAACCTATTATCATAAATTGTCATAGGAGCGGACCTACTCGAGCCCTGAGAAGTTACATTATGTTTTGTGGGTCCCAAATAAACTTTGTGCATCATGCTCATATCAATGTCACGACCATCAGCTGCGATGAAGTGCCGTCTCTGTCTCACCTGAAGCGGCCGCCGCAGTGCTGGCACTGGTCCCCGACCCATCCCGGCTCGCATATACACACGCCGCTGTCTATGTTACACTGCCCGTTCAAGCACGGCTTATCGCACTCCTTCGCTTCCGTGGCCACGGGCAGACGCACCAGTCCGCTAAAGGCTGTGATAAAGAGAAAACATTGCAGTACGGTCCCTTGAAAGCCTACACGAGCCAGGCCGAGTGTCAGACACCAGCCCCGGCCAACGGCCCTTCGAACCTCCGCGGCCATTCGCGCAAAAATGGCTGATGGTCGGTTGCAAATCTGTTGTTAGTCCGGGCGACCGCAAATCAGCGGAGACCGGAGATAGACGAGGGCAGTATGTGCGATATGGTCAGAGGCCCGTGGTTTCTCTGGAAACGGATTTTTGTAATCTCGTCTCCCTGTTCACATCTTACCGATGCTTATCGCTGCGGTACTGAGACGCATATTGACACCCGGAAGTGACGAGATTTCAGAGAGCGGCGGAAGTGCGCAGTGATTGATAAGCAGCGCGGAAATTAAATCAGCTGATTTTGACTAATGACTCGGAACAATTAATAAACATATTAAAAATGATATAAAATATATCAGAGATACATTACAATATATACATTTAAAGCGAAATGCATTTGTTAATTCTCGATGAGACAGGTACATGGAAGGAATGTCATAACATTAAAACACATCAGCTTCTTTTACAGCATTACTCTCTTAAACAGTTTGTAATAAAGTTTCTATCCCGTTTAACCAGGCTTTCGGATTACAAGTTCATTTACTCCCAGTAGACAGTCTAACTATGGTTCAATAGCGTTCCCTTGTGGCATTTTGTAGTATTCAACCATCAAATATACTTAAGATTTTGAGACAAGTTACAGTTGTTGATGCATATTAATGGAATGACATGCTGGACGTTATATTTTGCTTTTAAATTCATACAACATTAAGTTTAGGTTAAAATGTAAACATACGCATTTTTATAACCATTTGCCGTTTCATCTAAACTGGGCCTGGGATGACTTACGTAGTTGCTCTATTAGTAAAGCAATAAAAACCCATATAATAATTAGATGTTAACAAAATTGTTACAAACTTCACAACGAATGTAAAACATTACAGCCCATAATTTAACTATTACAACTACTTTAGTTTTTTTAGACAAAAATATATATTTTTTGAAACTTAATAGTTTTAGAAAATAGAGTTAATCCCACAGTGATGAAAAACTGTTGAAACAGCCTTAAAAACAAAAAACAAAACACCCTTACAAACATCATAGAACGTTTATTAAATTCTGACTTGTAAGAAGTCGCAATATTTCAACGCACTCCACTGGGTGAAGTGCATTTCTATACCTTATAACCAATCCAACAGACTGATTTTTGCAGTGAACATAAATAAAAACAAATAAACATATTTACATAGACCATTGGAGACATGGCTGAGCTAAAGGAACATAAAACAGTTACAGGGAAAACAAAACAGACAGCAGCCAATGAAAGTGTTCGAAACTGAATTGTGGCAGAATAAAACTAACTAAATAATACAGTTACAATAATGACACAAGCTGGAGGTGATCAAAACAGCAGTCATTAAAAGAATCAAACAGACTGATGTCATTTGTGACAGAACTGAAGATTGTTAGGAAAAGATTTGCTGGAAGGGCTTTGCCCTGTAGCCATAAATTACCACAGTGAACTGTACAAACAGCTACAGGTTAAAAGGTCAGGGGCTCACAAAGTGGTCCCTGATGTAGATTACAGATCACAGCGTCCTTCTAGGTTTGGCGTGATCACGATTAAGGGTCAAAGGTTGCAATCTCCTGTTCGTTCGCTGCTCCTGAAGGTGCAGTCAACCAGTGCTCTTGAAACGCATCTTTAGATCAGACAGAACCATAAAGACCATAGAGATCTGATCAAATCACTACAGAGATGTGTGAAGATCTACCAATTCTCCATTCTCTCTCATCTTTGACAATAATTCTTAGGAAAAAGGTTCATACAAGTTGAAAAAGTTGTGTAAAAAGTAGTTACTATACAGAAAATTCCATCATATACAAAAGAAAATTATATTGGTCCTTCTAATCAAAATTGATAAGAAAAATCATACAATCGGTCATTACCTGATATGTTACAATTAAGGGTGTATGCTGAAAATTTGGTCGAAGTGATTTCTCTGGCTGTATAATTTTTTTATATCATGTGTCTAGTCAAAGCACTTCTTATTCAGACATTGTGAAAAATCATTACAATGAATGTTCGAATAATAACTAGAGATATTGTAAACTACTTTGAGTGCTAATTAGTGAAGTATTTTACAGGAAGTCATCATTTTTAATCACTCTGCATCCAATTCTAAGCCACCTAATCTGACAGCACAGAAGTCAGATTGACTTTATTCTGAACATATTTTAAAAAAAAAGGTCATTTGTGTCTCCAGCTTAAAGGCAGTTTGAGTATTTCCACCTCTACTCACTTGAAGCTTCATCTTTCATCAAATAATGCACACCTTAGCCACTAACACTGTTTATCAATAACAGTGAGTGGCTATAATGCCTTATAACTTGTGCGTTCAGTCTTGAATAAGCACCTTTGAAGTGCCCAAAGTCTCTTACTTTGTATTTAAGCCTTTTTACATTAGAGGAGAAAAATAACTTTTACATTTTCTGTTCAGACAGGAAAGCACACGTCGCATAACTTCCTGTTTAAGACATGCAAAGTGAACATCGTTCAAAGGCTGGTCATTCATCAGCATTCATTAGCACCGGAAAACTCTCTTCCTACAGCAAATGTGTGTGGGTGTGCACAAACGGTTCTTCTGAAAGCAGAACACAAGAAATTAAAAGGGGACTGTTAAAAACGTAAACGGACACTGTTAGCCAAAAAGACCTGATAGGCCAGTTAAGCATGTGACGGAGCGGGCAGTATTGTCTTTTATCATTACCAAGATGTTGAATGCGTGTGCCTGAGGTGTGCGATTCGAGTTTTAGAATTTTTTATGGAATGATCTGGGATCAGTTTTTCTGCTGATTACTTAGTAGAAGTATCAGGCATAAAAGTCACTGTTCGTCAAATGATATTTGAATGATGTGTGTGCTAAGAGGTGGTGACAGGTTGTGTGTTTGTCGCACGCAGGTGAGGCACAGTATGAGGGAGCTCTAGTTTGAAGAGGATGTCTGTCGCGATGGTCGTCCTGCAGAAGATGCACTGTATGTCCGAGTGCGTTGTCGGATTCTGCAGGGCACCTCCAGCTCCTGGAATAGAGGGGCTTCTGTGATCTCTGATGCCTCTGGCCGCTCTGCGGGCACACGGGAGAGCATACAGCGTACCATCTGAGCCTGAAACACGGATACAACGGTATCAGTACATGAAATAAAACACAACAACAAAGTGACTGACTGACAAATGAAAGTATATAAAACAAATCAAATAGGACCAAAACAGAGGGGCTCAAAAGAAAACTCACCCCATTTCTTTACGTTTAAACATTTGGCAGACAATTTTTTCAAAGCGAGTTACAATGCATTCAGGGTATATATATATTTTTTATC
This sequence comes from Botia almorhae, assembly GCA_036877575.1. Classification (NCBI taxonomy): domain Eukaryota; kingdom Metazoa; phylum Chordata; class Actinopteri; order Cypriniformes; family Botiidae; genus Botia; species Botia almorhae. Next base: position 2,811 of record JAZGTJ010018199.1, on the reverse strand, counting down.
AGTACACGTGTTCGCTGGGAATCTAGCCTGCATTGTTTACACTGCTAACGCAATGCTCTACCAACTGAGCTACAGGAACCCTTTATTAATGTATATTCCTGCTCTTGAATGATTCATTAGTGAACGGTTCTAACATTGTTTTTCTTCATAATATTCCAGTTTAATCTTCCAATCAAATGTATCACTTGCTCTTACATTTAAAGTTTCCTATTGCACTGGCATCCATAATGATATGCCAATAGCCAGATAGCGATTTTTGGGTCATTTTAGCAAAATCATACATATTGGCCATGTCTCAAGATTTAATCAATTCCTGATGGATAACATCAAGTCCTGCCATTTATTCTTAGTGTATATCATGTTTTACTGGAAATACACCACATTATTAAGATAAAAAGTCTAAGTTGTCAACAACAACTTGTTAATGTTGATTTTATTATGTTTATATTGTAGTTCTAACATTGCACCTATAGGAGGCACTAGAGGTGTTGCTCTTTTAGATTTCCCAATTGTACAGACTCCCACTACCTTCCTCATTGTAAAATACCCAGAAGTATAAGCACGAAAACACAAACAAACTTACTTCATGGACATTGGCCCTACAGAAGGCAACAGGAAACTGCAAGGCTCTGACCTCTGTGAGAGTCTGGGAAAAACATTGAGACATTATTTGGTACAAACAAATATAGTACATATAGTACATTTAGTCATAGCTAAATATTGATATGCTTGCAGAGACATGAGTGCATGTGTGGTCTTACCCTGACTCTCTCCATCTGTGTGCGGAATGGGTAGAGCAGCTCAAAAAGAATCAGGCCGAGGGAATAAATGTCCACTTTATGAGAGTACGAATTCCCAGACAGCTACAGAGGGTAGAAAGATTGACAGAGATGTCAAAAAAGGTGGATTTTAAGCATTCTAAATGGTTGTTAGCATGTTAATGTTTAGTTGCTAGGGTATTCTAAGTGGTTGCTAGAGTGTTGCTATGTGGCAACATGACTCCCAAGCAATAGTAATAGTGATGCTTGTCTTACTTGTGTATAGTTTGTGCAAAGAATGAATGGAGCTGACCTGCTCAGGGCTCATGTAGAGTTTGGTGCCCACTTGGCCCGTGTGACGGGCATAGACTGGCATCGGTGTGAGGGCACTCAAGTCCTCATCATCTTCCTCCTGATCCATGGCAGTGACAAGTCCGAAGTCTCCCACTTTTATCACATCATCCATCGTGAAGAAGATATTAGACGGCTGAGCGAGAAAAAGCAAAATTTGCATCTGAAAACTGTCACTGCAACTGGATATAATTTATTTATGATGGTTTAACGCATGTTTTACCTTAAGATCTCTGTGCATCAGTCCCTTGCTGTGCAAGAAATCCACAGCTTCTGCAATCTGCAGAAAGATGTCTAGACACTGTGCGTGTTCCCTGAGCTCAGGCAGGCACCTCTGAGCCATCCAGTCCTTCAGGTTTTCCTTCCTGCACAGCTGCATCTGTATGTACAAATAGACTTTAGGTGTAAGCGGGGGCCGTGTGGTGGGGCAGGGGGTGCTGGGGGCCAGGGTCAAAGAGGTGGGCCGTGGGGGCAAGGAAGATGGCGCTCCTGTTGATGTACTACACTGAGGTTTGGAGCTGGATCGCGACGGGCACGCAGATGGCACAGGTGTATTTCCGCTGAGGTCGCTATCATTATCCTGGTGTTCACAGCCTGAGTCCTCAAAGACAATATCAAAGGAGGATGAAGTGCAGTCACCGTGGGTAATGGTACGGGGAGAGCAGAGCTCGAAAGAGTGGGGGGAATCTGAGACCTCCAGGACAGCATCTGGATCGGCCTGACTGTCACGCTCTGACATCATACTGTCCAGCAGCAAACCCTCCACACACACCTGATCCCCTGCGCACACACTCATATCCCCACCAGCCGCACACATGCATGAGAAGTCCACTGGAGAAGGAGTGGTCACAGGAACCTTGACCGAAAATGCCTCCATGTGGTCGGGAGAGCTCAGCAGCCAGTCAGCGGTACTGAAAAAACAAATATATATCATTATTAAGACCATTAAGGACCATAATAGTCATTAAATATTTCTAAAATTTAATATTTAAAAAAAACTACACACTAAGTACTAACAGCAAGTAATTTCATTTTAATATTCTTTTTTGCTTATTTTCAAAAAAGAATATTAAAGAGAAAGCCGGGTTCAAACCCACATCACCTTTATGAGCACCATGACTCAATGTGTTATGACCACATCTCTTCAAACTTTAGTTCAATTGAGATTTAAGCATGTTATTTATTTACAGGGTTCCCACACTTTTTGACTATTTCTCATGATAATTTTTCCATAATCGTGGGAACCCTGTATTCACTACAAGTCACCACATTTTTATGCAAGATTGTTGTTCGCACCTGGCATCTTTGAGCCAGCGTTTATCCATCTCCTCCTGCCAGCCCTGGGGCGGGCTCTCCTGCCAAGCGTTAAAGTAACGGATGATGCCTGGGTGTTCCAGCTTAGCAAGTGCCTTCACTTCTCTCATGACCTTCTCACGAGCCAGCTCCCTATGACCACAAACATATACACGTCATTGTCTGCACTGGTTGGATCTGACAAACATGCATCTGGCATCACACCACGCAGTGATTGCATTTGGATAGAGAGGTAATGTTCTTATTGGACGGTTACCTGTTAGGTAGGCGGATCCTTTTAATGGCATAGTTGCAGTCATCCACTTTGTTTCGTGCCTCAAACACAACACCAAATCCACCACGTCCCAAACACTGAACGGGCTCAAAGTCTGTCAGGTATCTGATATAC
>JAZGTJ010018198.1:0-11573 GCA_036877575.1 Botia almorhae | reverse complement strand
ACGACCAGACACATCCACACATAAACCAATCCATAGACCAGCAATCCCCTGTGACCTGACCCTCTGCAGTGGGATCAAACAGACACACACAGGCTTTTTGAAGAGTTCGGTGAGGCCCCCCTATGGGTGGGCTACTGGCACTCTCAAACAGTCTGACTACAGTAGGGGCGGAGTGTGTTTCATCTGCTTTAGTACAGAGCTGTCAATCATCCTACAATCACCAATAGGTTCCATCGCTCGTCTCAGAAACAAAGCATGTGGCGTGTGCACGGCGGTGACAGTTTGTGACACATTTGGGATTATGCAGTACGGCGCATTTGGGGTTTTGTGTCGCCACAAAATATGGGTAATTTCTGTCATTGTGTTTCACAAAACACATTTACATTTAGGCATTTGGCAGATTTTTTTTTAACCAAAGCAGCTTACAGTGGATTCAAGATATAACTTTTATTATATGTGTGTTCTCTGGGACTTGAACCCATGACCTTTGCATTGCTAACACAGCGCTCTACGATTCTAGCTACAGGAACATTAATATAGAAACAAAGATATTTTATGTTTAAAGATGGTGTTCGATAATAGCAAATTTTAACAGCACATATTAATCGAGCAGAGTGTTGCTTGGTTTTGTGGAAGGTGAGGCAGGTGTTCTGACCCTGTCATTTTATAAAATAATTATTTTGCTTGAATGACATGCACCGCTTTGGGCAACAGGAGCCAGCAAAGCACTATCTTTCTCTTGACTTTGTGCTTTATTTATCCCTGCCCCCTCCAAACTCTCTGCTTTAACAAGCTGTAGTAAGGAGACCAACTCAAAGCAGAGGAGCGATCTGGATTTGGCTTACTGGGCAGGCTACTGTCACGTTTTATAAAAATGAGTTACTTTATCTGTGCGTGCGTGTGTGTGTGGTTGCGTATGCACGTCTGCTTGAAAGAGTGAAGAGGAAAAGGGTAGCAATAATTTGATCAAACAAGAGCCATCTATTATGATCTGATGTCTAAAGTTTACACCCAATAACAAAGCCTCCAATCTATAAAAGCATGTCTAGAAACACACAATAACATAGAAACTTCTCAGAAAACAATTTTGGTCCCATTTGATCGACACAATTAAATATTGCTCTTGCCATGCGGTGAGAACACAGTGAAATGATGGCCGACACTTTAGAAGAATTAAGTGTGTGCTTCTGCTTCTGTGTTTACTTTGAATTAGATGCTGTATTTGCCAACCTGCAGTATGTGTATGTGTGTGCGATGGCTGATTGTATGTACATCTACACAATGTGTGTGTCAGTGCTTGTGTGCGTGTCTTGCTCACTCGTTTCACATCCCTTCATCCAGCAATTAAACAGAAGAAGGAGGGTTTTTGTTAAGGGGCCGGCTTGGCGAAACGAAGACGGTCTCTACACATGTAATCCCTGTCATTAAATTTAGGCAATCTTTTTTTTTATTAATGAATATTTCAGGAGTTATTGTAAGGCATCTTTTTTTAAATGCCCCTCTCACAAGTGAGTAATTCTTTTAATGATTTAATTAATAGCATTGTATCTACAGATCAAAGGCTTATAATTAATCAGGCAAAATGGTTTGAACTAAGAATAAGCCCTGCCTGTCAATTACGTGCATTGCAGGTCCTGATGTTCACCCTAAGCTAACATGAGCCGTAACACTTCCATTCCTAATTGAGGGTTAATAAATAAATGTGATTAGAGAAATCCCACAGCTTGGATGTTGAAGGCTTGCAGGGAGATCGGCTGGCTGGCTCTGTGCGAGCGTGTGTTTGTTTTACTGCCCTGGCGCATTTCTCTGTGCTTCTGCCACAGTGCCAGATGAGAAATATCCAGTATTTGCCAGGTACTGTTTTATTTACCTGAAGCGTTGCTTCATTTTGAAGACTGCCATATGTTTCATCTTCCTGCGCTGCCTTTTCAGAGCTCAGCTGTTTGTGTGAACATGTATTTTGTGGGTGTATGTATGGCAGACCAAATGTATAGGGGTGAATGGGAGAGTATTGTGATTATAGGTGTATCCTTAGACCACAGTTACCGTTCATATATGTGATGTACGTGCTCGAGCTACAGGGACTACCCCTGGTCCAGAAGCCGTGCCTGTGCATTATTGATGTGCTAAGAAAAAAGGGTGGCAATCTAATGAAATTATCAACGTTGCTGAATTAATGATGAACAAGAATAAGAAAAGCCGGGGTTCTCTGGAGCCAGTGAGCTCATTAGCCATGCAGTCTTATCACATCCTTTTTTGGAGCAGGCAGGCACTAGGGCTCTTTCCTTCTCTTCCACAGGACCTCACTTTGGACTCCACTCAAACTTTCACCCAAAACTTCTTGTTGCCCTCACCTAAGACTCCCCACCACTGGCACGGGAAATCCAGAGGTTTTGGGTGGCTAATTTTAATTTGAGGGATTTCTTTTTCTCCCTTCTTGAGGGACATTTGGCGAGGGACATTTGACTGACCTGATTCTGGCAGCTGTGGTGGGACAACACCTTTCTCCTCCCTCTTTTTGTGTGCGTTCTCCCTTATTCCTTTGGTCGGGCCCTCCACGGAGATCGTTGCAGATTCCATGCATGCAAATGAAGTGGTCTGCTGTGTTCAAGCTGAAATGGGGCGGCACTGGGAGATGGTAGTATGCAGACATCATGGGGTCTCATTAGTTAAAGCCAGTCTGAGGCCAAGGATCACAGAACCAGGTACTGTATGAGATTCTTATAATAGCAGTGTGTGAATCTGGACTGGATTTTGAAGTGAAACTGAATGGAGTTTTAGAATTGACCGTCCTCATTCATCACATTCCATCCGCATTGCATCATGTGGTGATGACACCCAAACTTATTTCATCAAAACTTTGGGCTCGCAGACTTCTAGACATATCTGTCTAGTTGAATTTAGGAGGAGTGGATAGGATGTTTTATTTTTTTGCCTTCGGTTGCCTTTGTAAACTCTCTCAGCAGCAGCCTCATTTAAAGTTCCTAATAAAGGTAGAAATGATTTCTGCCCTCGTTTTAAAGTGATGCAACGAGTCGTTGTTCTGCGCTGCACTTCGGTCGAGTACGGACTGAGATGTTAACTTTGACTTTTCTCTCTCTGGAACGCTCCTGCAGTATTGATACTTCCCTTAAGAGCTTGTCTTGTGGGTCTTTCCTTCACAGACCTTATTTATTTATTAATAGAGCGTATTACATCAGTTGGTAACGGAGATGATGTTTTGCATGGAAAAAGTGCCTTTTAAATGAATACCCTTAAGATAAGAAAAAGTGGAAATAGAAAAAAAATCCTAATGATTTTTTGTCATTTTCTCATATTGCTTTCCTGTATTGCTTCAGTTTGTTTTGTTCACCGTGATTTTTTTTAAAACGGTGTTTTGAATTTAGAATTGGTACATCAATGTACCCAAGATGCAAATGCATCAGCAGAAATATAGGCTGATAAAGCATTCCGAGGTTGCACGGACAAATTGTAGACAATGCAATTTAATCTGAAAGATGGTAATCTGATTGTGAGGGATTCGATGATTGAATAAAAATGCAACACGCTACCATGAAAACAGACTGTCTCTGTCATCACAATCTGATGGGAAAGCTGTGAGGTCACAGGTGTAATGTTATCATTGAAGTCTGCTTTTCACTTCCTTATGGTTCCCCTCTATGAATTGACTAGATTGATCCACATACAAATAAGGTTTGTCCTCAAAGGGCTTCCATCAATACATTGACTTCTTTTATGGGGGCCATCAAACAACCATTATGGGTGTCACAGGGGGCGTCCCCTTGGGGAGACTGCCGCTAGTGACTGATGGGTGGGGTGGGGCTGCTGTCTTGTGCCAGAGGCCCTGCAAGCTGGGTGATCAGTTAAAATGTGTCAGCGAATTTAATGACGATAACCAACTTATTTGCTTATTGGTTTGTTTCTTACAATCATTTTCAGGATTGTGATGCATTTTGTAGTAGCCACACAGTTTAAGCAATGCATAAAAAAATGATGGAATGAATAAATAAATGAACAAATGCATTAATGGTTGGATAAATGAATGATGGAATAATTGGATACATGAATGAACGCATTAATGCTTAGATAAATGAATAAAGAGATAATTGGATACATGAATGAACGCATTAATGTGTGCATGAATGAATAAATAAATTAATAAATGAACGATGGGTGAATGAATTATTAGAATCCATCATAAAAGGCTTTTGAAAGGCAGGCAGCATATTGATATATTTAATTGCATGCTGCAGAGATTTGATTTTAAAACTCCAACAAACGTGAAAAAAGATTAAAGGAATGGTATATATTTTGCACAGTGTGCTCACTGTGATGAAATTTTTGCCTAGCCTAAAGAACAAAGGAAAACAAACAAACAATACAAGAAGTGCAGAAGTAAATGAGAGGTTTAAATGTGTGGGTCTATGTGCAATTATCTTCTCCTGGCATAGAAGGCACAACCCATTATAAAAACTGTTGAGTTCATATTTCTTTTCATGTAGATGGAATGCCTCTGAGATCTCAAGGCACTTAGAATACAAACAAATACACAATGCTGTCACACCCACATCACTGTTCTGGAGTTAGAAGTACATGGCTTTCTATTGCACAAGTTTAATATTCATGCCTGCTCTCCCATGGCTAATTAATATGCACTATTTTAAGTCTAATTGTTCAAGAAAACTCTGTTTTATGTTGCTGCAATGGTAATAACAAATGATCGACGCATAAAATTTGCATATATTTTCCAGGCTGAGAGAATATCTGATCACTGTGCCACAGAGAATTGCTTTAAGTTCGGAAGTTAATTTCATTATCTCCGCCTCCCTATTTAAGACCGCACACTACAATAATTGAAAAACAGAATGAAAGATTAGGTTTTACTGGGTGATGGGCTCTAATGGCAAGTGATGGAATGTAAGTGTTACAAGAGAGTAGAACAATTAGTAGTGTTTAAATGCTGCCATTCAGAAAGTGTTGCGAGATACACATTCAGTGACTGGCTGATATCAGAGTCATAACGACTACAGTAGGTTAATAATGCGGTCCAAAGATAATCTGATCCTGGATATGGTCAGAATAATTGAGAATTGTTTCATGTTATTGTTGAGAAATGCCACCAAGAATATCAAACGGATAAATAAAGTTTGATTTTAGGAACAATGGAAACATTTTCCCTAGAATTCAGTTTTAGATAACAGCTCGTTTCTCAGACATGTTAAGCATGCCAAGGGTGTTGTACCTTCAACACACACTTATTTTAAAAAATGCACACAGTGGTGCATTCCGGGAGCCACTTTTCCTGGCACACCTTGTTGTTGGGCTCCGTCGCTGCTGTGTTTTTAAATAACAAAACAGTGGTGCTTTGTTGTCAGGCTCTTCACACACGTCACATATTCATGCAGATGTGTTTAAGCATTTTTCTGCTAGCATAAGCATGCGGCGTTGTCGCTCCAAACTGTCTTTTTCTGTTTTTAACAGTTAGCATCTTGCCTACTCCGCTATGTTACGTCTCAGAGTGCCATGCACCGAAATGATTTGTGTTTTTGATACATGTCTTCAAATAACCCCTTTACATTGGGTGAAAACTCGGGTATAATGGAAGCTGAGAGTTTGTGCGAGAACAAAAAAAACAGCCTGTCTTTATTTGTGCAACTGATTCAGTTGATATCAGGTTTGTGGTGGCTGACTAAAATTGCTTTATTTTAGGAGGTGTGTGTCACAGTGTAATTTTGAGGCATAGGCAGTGAAATATCTGTGTATTTTGTTATATTTCTAGATCTATCCATTAAGACAAATTGAATGTAATTAATAAAACTGTTGTTTAAATTTACCTCAGAATTGTTATACTTTTACATACTTCTAGAGTATCATTTACATTTTAAAGTATATAATGCACACAAGCAAAGTATTAAAGGGGCAGAAAGTCCTATGCAGGTTTTACAGATTTGTATCTTCATGTAAACTGATTATATATAACAAATGATTTAATTAAAATGTACTGTATACGTTCCTTAAAAGAACCAGTTGGAGAACCAGTTAGGCTATATAGAGGACTTCATTATATTGTAAAATTAGAATACATTATTCTACATTATATTTAGAATACATTAAAATTAGAATACTGTATACAATATACAGAATATTCATACTCAAATAACACTGAATGATAGATCACGTGTGTCCCCAGAAAATATCTCCATGAGGATCATTGATCTCACAATGAAACTTCACCAGCTAATTGTGTCTTTGTCAGAACAGCCAATAGTGAGTGAAGAGTGACATCACTGAGGCTATGGGAACGGGACCCTAACAACATCAATATGACTTTCAATCTGCTGTTCTGAGTGACGCCCATTCATTTAATCCTCAACAGGTGACTCATAAAACTAATGCTGATTGTAAATGCGTCAGATGTGTCATAAATCATAAATATGGATTATGTGGAACTATGCGTGGACCTTTCATCTTCCAGGACGTTGGTAACTGTTCCAACTGTTTTCCACTGTATTTAAATAAGCTCTATTAAAACCTAAAGACATGGGAAGCACAGGCTAAGTATAAAGCTATGTGGAGGGTCATTTGTAATGCATCCCCGTTGTAACAGCTTCATAAATTATCTTAATTAAGAATACCACCTGGAGCTGTATCCTATTGATCAGTCAGACAGCACTTCATCAAATCTAAGGTTGCCTAGTCAAAAAACAACATTCAACCTCATTCAGTGACATTTTTTATTTTAATCACCTCGACAAGAGAATTTCAGCATTTTATGAAGTTTCTTGTTTTTTAATATTGCTGTGTTTTGTATTTTTAATTCTCTGGTCTTTTTGATGGCTTGTTACTCTTCATGTTGTGCCAATAGGCTGCTTTTTTTAAAAGGAGATATCCTATCAGGAAACAGCGTGTATAAATATTTTTCTATTGATGAATACGTTAGACCCCAAACGATTCCACTCTTCTTCTTTGATAGCTGACTACCAGGCCCCATGTGATGTCATAGTGGCAGGACTTTGGGCCCAAGGCGAAATGTCTACACACTTGAGCAGGATGAATCTTAGTCCCAATGATGCACCCTGTGTTCAATTTTGCATCGCTGTTTACACTTTCTACCACATATTCCGTCCGTGGAGTGCATATGCGGTTTGTTTGAGGTCATGCGATGATGATAGTCGAAGTTTAAGTATTTGAGTTTAGTTTTACTAAAGCTTTATCGTTGTGAGACGATGTATTAGATTTTCATGTACTGTGCAGATTTTCATGTACAAATACACAATAAATTAATTTTATACATAACCTAACTCTATACTACTTTACTCTTATTTAAAGGAGCTTTGGAAACAACTGCAAACTCTGTGGCAAAATATTCTTTGCTCCACAACATTTTGCATATTTTGATATCACCGTAGGCTATCACCCTCCTGCAGAAATTAAAAAAGACTGTTTATCCTGTTAAACAGGAAAGGAAGCTAGGGCAGTTCCTTAAAAAAAACAGCAAGACCCCCAGTGTGCCTTTCATACAGCCCAAAAATTTACACGTTTTAATTGCTTAATGTTTAATGCATATAGACAAAGATTGCTTATAAAATGCGCACAAAACCGAAGAGCAAACAGAATGAGTTACTGATGTGTAAATAGTTTTTTCTCTCCACATTGATGCTCCTTTTCCAGAATAGCTGTCAACAACTTTTTCTTTCGTTTCAAAAATTATTTCAGACGTTAACACGATCAAACAAAGGTCAGCCCACATATACATTCTATACAGAGAAAGAAAGAGAGAGAGGGCCGGGGAGAGCTGAGCTATCGAACTTATGTCCTGGTTTCCTTGATAGATAATGATTGGTGGTATGATTTTTTTCAACACACACTTTTTTTCGTGTTTCAGTAACAGTGCAGAGATAAAAGCGGGTTCCAGGCTCAGGCACCACTACACATCTGACTGAGGCAGGTGTTAGATATGCTGATGACTGGCGGAGACTAAAGACAATACAAATTTGAAGTGAAAACGCTACTGGCACGCCTCCTCTGTTCTTAACACGCGAAGCCCCCATGATGATCAATTATTCATCCTATTGTACATGCCTGTATGTGTGAGTGTGTGTGAGAAATGTACGAACACGCTATGCCATTGGCTCATATGCCAGGACTGCGCTTGTCTTGTGGAGGGAGCGAGTGTGTTTGAGAGTGTGTGTATCAAAGCATGCGCACCTGCACACACACATATTGTGGCTGTTACCCCTATTTCACAGAGAGAAGGTGCCTGTTAAGCAGTGAGCTGTGCGTTTGTTCCATACAGGCTTGCCAACTTGTGTGCAAAGCCCCACACTTGTGTTCTTTTAATGATGGGATCAGGGGGGAATTTTGGTGGCTAAAGTGCAGCTTCAGTTATTTGAGAGAAAGAGAAAGGAAGATAGCGGGGTGGGTCGTGCGTGTGTTCGTGTGGGGGGGGTTCAAGATTCTGTGCACTGGGGGTGCTTTTCAAAGAAACGCAGGCTCGAAGCCATTGGGAGACTCCTTTGACTTTAATCTTTTTGCGCGCCTTTGAAAATTATAGCCGAGGACTGTGCCTTGCTTCATTAAGAGACATGTTTCGCTTCTTCTTGTGTAGTTTCAGCCAGGAATTTTGCACTTGGTGCTTATTTCACTCCCCCTCACCCCATCTCACACACACACATAAGTCCTTGTTAAAGTGCACCTCATGTTAAGGGCCACTCACTTTTGAAGTGCTGCATGCAAATAAACACGCTCCTGCTAATTGGCCTGCTTCCTATCAGCCTGACCTCTGACCTTTCCATGTGAAATGTAGAGTCGTTTTTTGTTCACCTTTTTCCAGGGTCAGTTGTATTTGATGTCAGTGCTTTCTAGAATTAGCAATGATTGACATTTCCTAACCCATCATAAACAGTAAAGGCGCTAGTTATCCAAATTCTCTGCAAGAGACAAATAATGTATATCCTGTCTGCCCAGAGATCAGCAAGAAATGAATTACCCTCAGACTGACACCAATAAGAGAAAAGTCGTCTGCCCGGGATAATGTTTGCCTTCTGAGGCAGTCCTGGTGTACTTGGTGCCCAAGGCAAGATGAGGTGTAAGAATTGTTAGCCTAGTGATTTTTTAGCATGTAAGGGATCTGGCTTTGTAAATTATGCTACATTGCAACATACAGCCAATGGTTATCGTCATGCATTTTCATTACACTGAGTAATGAAGTGTAGCTTTGACATTTTGATAATTCCTTTTATGCTCAACAGGAAAAAGTCAAGAGTTTTGAGCAAATGAAGAGGAGTAGATGATGGCACTAATTGACCTGTGATCAGTTCAATCCAACTGGATGTCTGCCACAGCATTTAAATAAACAATTTACTTTCATGCAACGTAATTTTTAAGTATACCAACAACCTCTCTTTGGAAGAATCCACTGCTGTTGCCACTATGGCGCTGATTAGCATCTCCCAAAGCAACAATAATGCTAACATTATTAGCGTCTTTAAACTGTGTTTTAAGGGGACACACTGCTGACTGCTGAGAAACAGTGTATGTGTAGTGAGAGAGATGTCTCACCTTGCTACAATTTGAGCCCCAGAGCTCCAAACAAGCGGTGACAGTAGCAAGGCGGGCAGGAGAACGATCTCTCACAAGGGATTGTACTCCTCACCATCACTATCTGAGGCACTTGTCGCAGGTTTGCCAGCCAGACTCCCCCTTAAAATGTGAAAGACAAAAGAGAGAAAATACTCTGCTGACAGGCATATAGGAAAGTAAAGCAGCGCTCATAAAACAGACACTGCTGTTGAAAACAGAGTAAATTATTATTTTCAATTTAAGCATATTTGGTACAGTAGATATATTGTATATATTGTTTAATTGTAGACTGCAAAAGCAACAACATTGTTGCTTATAATTATTAGGGAACTTGTGTGTGAATTATCAATGAATTTGAATGTTTTGAATCTCAGAATATTTATCATTTATTCAGTAAATAACATAAACCTAGTGGTCGTTCTTTCTAAATGATTTTTTGTGAATTAGTGTGATTTGTATTAAAGATTTTAATATCTCCATAAGGTATCAGAGAACATTTTTAGGGTGGATCAGCCTCATTATTGAGATTCTTTAACTACAAATGCTAAATATTTCTATACAACATCAGTTATTATGTAAACAAATGTGACCTATTTGAATTGACATAATAAGATGCGAATTTAGCGTACGTGAGCATTTTACACCCTTCCAGACATTGTTTAAAATGTAACCCCTCTTTGAATAATAGAACTTATATTAGATGATGCTCGCAACTCTGTCATTAAGCTTCAGGGCCTCTAATGTGACAGGGTTCATGTCAAAAAGAAACCAATAAAAAATCAACAATCAAATCTCTACTGATTTAATTGAAGAGGTGACTGTCTGACTAATAACACCACAAAGGACACGTCAACGAAATCATTTCTAAATCCCTCTCTCATCTCTGAAGAGTTTAAGGGATGGACTTTCAAAACTCTAACCAAACACGCAAATAACAGAAATATAAAAGAAAAGAAGAGTCTCCAGTGTGTTTACATTCAACAAACAAAGCAGTGGGACGTGTCTTTGATCCATCAATCCCTCAGCAAAGCTCAGCTTGGGAGTTTGGATACAGTGACAAATTCGCACATAAATAAGGCTTTATCAACTCGGGCAAAGGCAGAATTCTTCACAAGTACTTTTGAATGGTGCCACCAATTACAGCAGTGGAAAGGTAGGCTAGAAATATGGCTGTTTTATGACTTAATATTGGGTTTTCTTTTCTTATCTTTTTTATATGAACCTAGAGTTAGCGATATAGAAGGAATCTCCATATTCTAAAGAGCGCTATCAGAAAAATGGGCTGTACCTGAAGGCACTCTGTATAGCTTTTGAATTATTGAACATAAATATGTATGAGAAAATTTGACTTAATCATATTTTCAGAAAGCAGACTACAATTTAATGTATATTTCTTCTGGCAAGAGTTCCACATTATCAATAAATGAGCAATTCTGGAACTAGACATTTGTTCATTATCCATTTGTCTCTTATATGGCCTCTGTCATGGGAGCATTTTTCTTAAATTTGATGGTCTCTCTGAAAACTCTCAGGAACTCTTAACTCAAGGTCAGGCTGTTTGAATGTACTGCTGTCATTAAGCCTCTTGCTTCCCATCCCTAAACCGAGACATTCCTCTATGCACTGATTTTTATTACCTAAACATCAATTCATTGACCACCATGATTGATGTATCAGATTACTAATGTTCAATGCAATAATTGCACATAATCATCATGGCAGGTTTTTAGGTTTAGCGTGCTGGTGGTAAGTTAACTATAATATGCCATACTAAATATTGCGCTAATCTATTTGCTAGTCCACCAGTTAATACTGAGATCCCACTAAAGCCCTCAATAATTAATGCCAAGGATTTTCAGGAGATTCTTTCTATATTTTTGTCCTCCGTTGATGGTGATTTTTTTATTATTTGCAACACATTATGAAATAAAATCATGTAAGATTTCAGATTAGGCCTTCAGGCTAGTTTGGTAGAAAGAAAAGCCCAAAGG